>JAOXYM010000017.1:24227444-24251824 GCA_028567055.1 Leptatherina wallacei
GTTTGTATGTAAAGCACCTTGAATTGTCCTGTACATGAAATGTGCTATACAAATAAACTTGCCTTGCCTTGCCTAATTGAATTGAATGAAGTGAAACAACTGCTATTTATTAATCATATGAAGATGGATACAGTAGTACCTGTTTGGATTTCTTGAGAGCTAAACTATCCATATTTCTTTTTAAAGCAGAGAAGAGTATGTCCTGAAGTTCACTTGGTGAACCTAGAATATTACATTTAATAGTTTTGAAATCTCAAAAAAAGAATGAATTACTTCACCGATTTTTCAGCACTCACTTTGCAGCAATTCTTATTTTCATTATCAAACATTTACCTGTTCATTGTACTTAATTTGCTAAGTTTGCTACTTAGTAAATTCACTCAGTTTGGTCATATTACTTTGAATTATATGGCAAATTACAATATCCATAAATTGTCATTATAACACAAAACTATAATTTGTATAGCTGTCATTAAGAAAACAGGACGTCTGTGCTGTTATATAAAACTTTAATAATATTGTAATTGTGTAATATTCGACTATATATATTTATTCCTTATTGATTATAGTAGTTTTTATTATGTGATCTGATTATTTGATCTTCATCACATTCCATAGGCTAAATTCTAGTGCTCAGGTGATTATCATAGCAGAAATTAAATCTAGATATTTTCCTAATTTGATTCTCAGTCTCATCCGATTTTTAAAAAATCGACTTATATCAATACTTTTTTCCCTGACTAATTAATTCTTCAAATAATTTGTCATGAAATTGCGAAAAATGAATGTTAGGGAACGTAAACCCATTGACTGTTTAAGAAATTGCTGACAAAAAGGAACGAAAAAGACTACATCGCAAAGGCCTCTGGGAAACAGTACGCCCTTTGCCCTGTGATTACGTCATCCAGGGGTTACGTTTCTTTCTTTACGCCGCGCCAAACTCTCGTTTGGTTGGCAGTTGCGACGTCAGTTCATGCGTGCCATTTCAAGTGTAATTTTTGCCTTGTGTTTGCTACTATTTAACTTGAGAAACATCCAACAGAAACACCGTTTACCGTAAGTATTATTAGATGATCAATTGAAAAGACCAAATGAAAATTGCTAACAGTCATATAGGGGCCCCTGTAACCACGACCGCACCAGGCTGATGCATTAGCTAGCAGCTCGATGTGTTAACATACTCTCTCGTGTTATAGTTTCGTAGTTTCCCCGTTAACTATAAAGTTATCAATTTTGTGGCTAAGGCTCTAATGGTTATCTAGCGGTGCTGTGGTTTACAAGCTGTGGACTTAAATGACTATATGATGATGAAGCAACTAACGTTAGCCCTAACTTCATTATGTTAGCTGGTCGTGTTGAATTGTTTTATTGCTGTTGATTTTAAGGGATTCAAAAGGAAGAAAAGAGCTTTCAAGAGCCATCTATTCGTTTTCAATGGAGCCTTTCTGCCTTCGGGACTACCGTGACTTTTGCCATTTCGGCATACAAAGAAAATGTTGTTGCAAAGAGTACAAACCACACACATGACGCAAATCATAACAATTATATAATCGAATCCTGCAAATTTTGTGAAAAGGAACATATTAAACTCCGAGTCAATGTTATCCACAGTATATGCTTGTATCTTTTTACCACTGCAGTTCTAGGCAGATTAATTTAGACATTATGCTGGACTTTTCTCGGTTGTTACTGCTGGAATGACAGGAGTGATGTCACTTGTGAACTTAGATCTATGATGACACATACATAAATGCTGTGTTGAAGTCATAGAGCAGCTGTACTCCAAATTGCGTTTATTATTGGGTTGCATTGGTCATGTAGAATTGAATCTTCATATGTGATAAAGATTTGTTATTCATTGTGAACACTACTGCAGCATATTTGCCAGGATTATGTAGACATGTTGTGTTGTATTTCATAGAATATATACAGTAAGGAGCTAATCCTCAACAACTGTAACCATTGTGTGTGATTATGTAGGCAGTATTATAGATCCTGTGATTGTGTAAGTATATATGACATTTTCAGGCAACATAAGCAGCAACAAACATTTAAGTAATCGTGTATCTAAACCCTGATGTAAATAGGAGTTTCTCTGTTTCACAGTGAACCCAAGAAATAGAAGAACTTAAAGCTATGGGGGGCGTGATTTCCCGATGGAGGGTAAGTGAGTTAGTGAAATTGACAACTGGTTTAAATATATAATGATTAAGATAAAGGTCTGAAATTTGCTAAGAATTAATAGAAATTAAAAAAAAAAAAAAGAACGATTTTGGGCTTTGATTCAGTCAAAGTCATCTCTGAGAACAATGAAGGACTGAAATTTAACAGATTACTTTTTATCTCGCAGGTTTTGATTTATATTTATAGCTGATTAGAGAGTCGAGTCTTTCATCGTCAAACAAATCTTTAGGTTTAGTCAAACACAGACAAGCCTTCTAGATGGACAGAAACCAGTAAGATTGATGCTCTGCCTGGCCAGTCTTTTTAAAAAGTAATTTATGATAATAAAGGCATTCAATTCTATAATGGAGTGTTATGTGAATTTTGTCCTGTTTCGTTATAGCTATGAACATACTGAGCTCTGCACTCTAGCTAGATGAAACTCAGGCACTATTTTTAGACATAGTAGAAAAGCCAAACGGAAAGAGTGAGCGAGACGGTGGGGGGAATTCAGTTGAAGAGACTGGGCAGTATTTTCATCGTTTGGAATTTGCATTCCCAGAAATGTGATTTGAATCAGCAGAAGTGCTTTTTATATGCATGTAGTTGAGATATTCATTGAGGTGGGAACTGATCTTTTGATTAGTAAGAAGTGTGTGTTTATAGAAATATGGACAATTTTTAACTGTCAGATCAATCTTTTTAGTCTGTCTGCTGTGAGTTGTACAGAGAAGCCCTAAGGTGATAATGCTTATGATGATTTTCTGATCTTTACCCTCAATGCAGGCAAAACCAACCACAGTTGAGCAACTGGAAAACATTGATAAGGTACTCACTAAATATTGCATGTGATATTATGAACAATTACAAGATCATTTATACCCACAACCTAACGTTTTCTTTTCCTATCAGAGTATTCACTAGTCAGTAGGGCCCTGTTTTTGCAGCAGGATTATTGAATTAGGGATTGACCAGAACTGAACACGAGGTAGAAATTCCCAGTTCTATTCAGCATAATTATCCATCTAATTTAATAAATCCTGCCTTGTGTGAAAGGTCGTTAGTTTATTGAAAAATGAAATAGAATTCATACTTTTCTGAATGCCTATCGTAGAATTCACAATGGGTAAATATAATATATTTTTTAACAATTTTGTTTGCCTTTTGATTTACCTTTTTAATTATCATCTTTCTGTTATAGGAGATTAAAGACCTGGAGGAGTTTAGAGCCAAAAATCAGCGTCTACAAAAGGTAGTCATCAAACCACATGTACAGCACCTGGAGCTGTTTTTTCTTTATCCTCATTGTGATGTTTGTATTTGTTTGCAGCTGTGGGTTGGCCGGTTGCTTATCTATTCATCTGTCCTGTACTTGTTGACCTGTCTGACCGTCTACTGTCTCTACCTTCCTGACGAATGGTTGCAGAGACTAGCCATGGCCCTGCCTTTCTTTTTGTATCCTGTACTGTGAGTGTTGTTTTTCATGACCATTCAAAACTTTCAGCTAAATATAGATGTGCCATTTATGCCGTATAAATTTGACATTGTAGAATATTAATTTTATGCCCAATTTGATCTTTGTGTTTATTATGTTATTTTCTATGAGTCTAATAAACTTTACAATGGGCAAAGACAAGTGCTTTTGAAAGCTAACATGTTTGGATCTAAAGTTAATGGTGAAGACCATCTCTATCTCAGTTTTGGCATTTTTTTCTGTCTTCAGTGTGTGGTTCATCAGGAAGCTACTGATTTTCCTCTTTTCCAAACGCACTGAAAGAAACAGTAAGTCAGTCTTCCATTGAGCTAAGACCTCAAATATCAATTAAAGGCTTATGTTGGTTGTATGAATTGTATAAAAAAGGACATTTTGACAATTCATCCATGGAAAATTGCTTCTCATTTTGGAAGTTCATATATTCTTCCACCTGTTGTTTTATTGCCATTTTCAACTGTAACACATACACAGAGTTTTGAACTTAACTTTTGTCTGATACTTGAAACTGTAACAGATGAAACTGCTTTTATTTTCTTACTACCAGATAATTAAGGGCAAGATGACTAAAAAAATGTAATTTAATGATGTAATACAAATTCTTGTGGATGATCTATGTAATTCTCTGTTCAAGTCTAAATTAATTAATCTTCTTTTTAGCAGACACTGATGAAAATGCAACTCAATTAACCTTATTTGTTGACTGAAATTGTGTATGCTGCTTTTTTCTAGATGATAAACTTGAAGACTTAAAAGCTGCCAAGAAAAAAATCGTAAGTTTGCAATAATTCACTCATGCAGGGAGTTCTGAGAGTGTGACTTTTCTATTCTTTCATTTTGATCAAGCGTTAATGTTGCAGACTTTGTCTTTTAAACTGTTTGCATTCAGACAAACGTTCCGCTCTTTTCCCTCTGAGCTGAAGCGGACATTTACTGGCTAACCCCCATGTCATAAGAACGGAAATGCTGTGGCACGTCGTTTTGACTGAGCGCACAACAAAATGTTCCGGACAAGTCGCAACGCAAAGATGTGCTACCCTGTTAGAAGTCTGAAAGCGGCTGACGTTTTAACCAGGCTGTTGATTCTGCATGTTATGACTGAAAGTTTCTTTGGTTTGTGTTTCCAGCTGGAAGAAGTGATGGAAACGGAAACGTACAAAAATGCCAAGTTGATTCTTGAACGTTTCGATCCTGAAGCCAAGAAGAAAGCTGTGAGTGCTGTTGTCCTCATTTTTGATTTTAGCCGTCTGTATAGTTTAATGGTTTATTAGCTTTGTTTTGTTTACATGTGGTTGCTTTGTTGTGTTGTAGGAACTGGAGTCAACACCAGCGCGACCTCAGATGACTCCCAGACCAGGTCAAGGTATGGTCCGCATTACATTGCTGAAAGTTTGAGTGACTGTCTGAAGCTGCAGCTGAGAACTTCTGTTTGAAAGGACACATCCATCAAAATGTTGAACTTGGAAAAAAATAGAGACATTTTAAAATTGGTTCCTATTTTATGCAGAAATTCGCCAGAGGGGGGTAGCAATGAGACCCATGCCGATGGGCACCCCAATTCCAATGGTAATGACACCCCAACCAGGAGCACGGCCTCTGCTGGGACCAGGGGGTACACCTGTGGGTAAGGGGACATATGGAGATATTGGCAATAAAGTTTTAAGTAGAGTAGGTGTTTCTTGCAAATATTACACTTGCAATCTCCTCCTGCAGCAATTGTTATTAAATCCAGACAGTGGACTAAAAAATGTAGACAAAAACAACTGGAGTAAACGGCGAGACATGTTGCCTCTGATTGGGTATTTTTAGACAGTATGTTGCTCTTCCAACAGAACGTGTTCCTCTCTCAGCTCCAGGAGGACCACCGGAGAAATCTACCCCTTTAGGATCTGTCCCCCTGGGAGCTGTACCAAGGACCCCCTGCTCCCCTATACCAGGTGTAGGTAGGTTGCAGTTATGGGTGGGAATCTTTAGGCACCTCACGATTTGAATCAATTACAATTCAGATGCAATTCTAAAACGTTTATTGAGGCATCTGTGTGAGTGGAAACTCGTCATATGGTTTCTCATATTTATCGTCACAAACAATGAAGAAGAAAAACTTGCCCATCTATTAGATAATGCACGACAGCTTCTGTTTCTACCACAGAAGACCAAACATGGAGCTGTATCAACTCCTGGCGGCCTTGGGTCGACCATATTTCTGTCAGAACTTTTACCTAGAGCTGCCTATTGTCCTACACGCGAGTATGTTTTTGTTTTGTTTACCCACAATGCCCTTTGCATTGTTGTCTGCTTCCTGTATTTGGTTTCACTTGAAGCGAGCCAAGAGCTACATTTGTATGTGGACCAGAGTTTGTGTGCATATTCACACCTCCCCAAATAAACTGGACTTTCCGGACAAACAAAGCCACCCATAAAGGCCGAAGTACCTTCACACACTAGCTTTTAATGAAGCTTTAAATGCCCTTTGACATAAGTGCTTATAATTTTTACTTCTAACTTTAAGTACAAACATTGGTTTAGACAGCAACAGTTATTTTGAGGCTTGTAATGCTGAAAATGACAAAAATAACCAAAACCCTGTGAGGTGTATATAAAACACACCATATTGACATACGTCTGAATTTGAAAAGAGACTTAGATTCTTTAACGTTTGTGTTTATTTTAATGTGTGTGGACTTGTTTGTAGGTATGCATCCCCCAGGCCCTCCGTTAGCGAGACCCATTCTGCCCAAAGACAGGGGAGCGATGGACAGGGTCATTGAATACCTGGTAGGAGATGGACCACAGAACAGGTGAAGACCCTTCTTAGACTTGAGAGCTCATCGGGGAGTCTGCTAGAAATTTATACCCACATTCACACATTTTGCATTCCTCCTCAAGGAAGAGGTGTGCAGCCTTTTGCCAGATTTTACCTACTTATTTAGAAGGCCAATACTGCAGCTAAAAGTACCAAAATGGACATATTTACTAGCAGAAATGGAAACTGTAACTTCTTTGTCCAAACTCAGCAGCTACTTGTGAACATTATAGAAATGTGTAGTTATCAAACCCCGCTGCCAAATGTGTACATGGCCTGCATTGCATGCAAGAAAGGAAAAAAAAAAGCTTCTATTACATCCTTAATTTCTTGACCGTTTTAATGACACACAACAAATAAAGCCATGAATAAACCGGCAGTACACATTTCCCCATCTTGTCTTGGAGTGGAGTTTAAATCCCACTAAAAGGTACAACTATACCACCTGCAGTGATTAATTGTTAAACTTAAAAACATCTTGGTCATCACAATCACAAATAAAAAAAGTTGTGCTCATCTAATTAAAAAACAACATATTATTACAGCTTTAATTAGCACGGCAACAAGGCAGGAAAAATACTCATGTGTTTGAGGCAGATTGTCTGGATAATTCCCAGAATGCACCGAACATTACAGATGTATCACCTTTCCCTCCTCATTCCTGTCTCTTTTTGTTTCCTGTAGATACGCATTGATCTGCCAGCAGTGTTTTTCTCATAACGGCATGGCTCTGAAAGAAGAGTTTGAATATTTAGGTAAGATCAGAGATACACTACCACATTATTTTAAGTACTAACTCAATTTTAGAAAAGGTATTTTGCTGCTTGTTTGTCCACCAGCATAACATAGTCATTTATGCTCCTAAAAGCATGTTAACGTGTCAATTATTAGAAAGATGTACTCTTGCACGATGCTTACTCCACGATGCTTACTTTTTCTATATCCCACCAGCATTTCGTTGTGCGTATTGCTACTTTCTGAACCCGGCCAGGAAGACGCGGCCTCAGGCTCCGAGACTTCCAGAGTTTAGCTATGAAAGGAGACTCAGAGCGGATTCGCATTCCCCCGGACCATCGCAACGTTCTGGAACAGACACAGAGGAGAGTGCACCACCCTCCGGAGGTACTGGAAAGCAGAAACATATATGCACACTGTCCAAGCATTGGTTTTAGGTCTAAATGTGACAATGAAAGAAGGGAATTTAGAAAAGAGTCTTTTATACAAGCACACATTCTTATACTTTCACTCTGCTGTCCATGATTATGTTGCTTACTCCATGTCCTAACTATTTGTTCTCAGTGCTTCTTCTTCATTGCTTTTTTCTTTTAACTGTATGACAACTTGGTAAATCAGCATATTTTATTCATGCCAGATTTTTGTTTGTTGGTTCACTTTATAGATCTGAATCTTCTTAGATCAACTCAACCGTCTTGCTTGTTGTCATATTAGTACCACGTACCAACCAAATTCACTCTCATATGAATTGTTGCAATGTTAAATTTGATTTGCTCGTACAAAATCATTGGAAAGCTTCAGTATCATTTCATTATTCTTAGTGCCAAGTGAACATCAAAACAATCAAGCATTTGTTTCCCTCTGACGAATAATCGGCCTACATAGGATATAAACATTAACACAAGTTCCACTGCAGCATCAGTGACCAGTAAGTTTAACAGTGTGATCTTGCCTCTAGCCAAAGCTCCGGCTCCGCGGAATTTGGTCCACAGTTTCAGGATCCAGCAGAAACCAAAGAATCCTCAGAGCCAACCTCTGCAGAGTCCAGGTTCCCCTTTGCCCCTTCTCTTGTGCTCTGTCCAATCTGGCATAATTTTAACTGTGATTCATTTGATTTCTTTTTAAATGGGCCAGTCTTCACTGCAGTGGAATTCATTACATTGTAGACCACAATCCTGTCCCTATCCAGACTACTGCTGCTAATCACACTGAATCCGCTATTGGTGTTGGCAGATATTGGAAGTCATCAGACCAGACCTGGGTCAAATAGTTAGAATAAGTACCTCCTTTTAATTCAGCTTATAAAGTTTAGACAATAATGGGCTCCTTTTGTAAAGTTGTTTTATTACCTTCAGAGATGATCCTATTAACAAGTTCCAAACATTAGAATTTAAAAATGACCATTTTGACTCAGATCTGGTCTTCACTGTGGGCTAGGAATCGAGATCAGATTTGTCTGGTCTGATTAACTTTATGTACAAAAATCTAAAACGAACAAAATCTGCAAATATTTTGTTCACATAGTTACATTTTTATGATCTTGCTATTTCATTCCCATTTGGATTTTAACTTGGGTGCATTTATTATTGATTTTAGTCCAACCCACAGCACACTTAACCCAATGACAGTTTTCATTAAGGTACAGAATATTTTCTGTCGTGTCTTTTGTTAAAATTCTGACAATTGTGTATAGCCACTCAGGACTTTAAAGTTCACATATATGTCTTCACCAGGTGAGGCGGGTCATGTGATCACTGCTCCCTCCCTGTGACATAATCTAAAAGAGAATCAGATCTTCCTTTTGATGCAGTGCTGATATGCTGTCATTTTCTGTGTTCTGGAATCAATTTAAATTGTGAATGTAACGTTAATCAAGCCAATCATTCTAGGCCAGGGATGACCAAAGTCGGTCTTTGAGCACCGGTGTCCTGCAGGTTTGCCACGTTTCCCTGCTCCAACATACCTGACTCAAATCAAATGGATCCAGCTTATGAAGTTCTGTACAATGTCTCATTAATTTGAGTCAGCTGTGTTGGAGCAGGGAAATGTCAAAAACCGCAGGATTGTGGCCCTTGAGGACCGGAGCTGGACACCCTTGTTCTAGGCCAAAAACCTATGGTCTTGATTTGTGAAATGTGGTTATACTTTTATCTTCTGTGTCTATTTACTAAAATCTCTGCTGTCGATTTGTAAATTAAATGTTTATTTTTTCACAAAGACAAATTTCTGACAATTATATTTCCTCAATTTGGGTGAATGGGAGAAGGGGAAGTCTTAAGTATGTCTGCAAAGCCCCCTATGTTGCATGCTATTTACCATAAGTGAACCACATCAGAAGAGATTGTTACTAATTTCCACATTATCACTGATTGTTAACTCCCAAATTATTATTTTACATACTCGCACTTTCAATCTCACCCATTTCAGCTGTCATGTCTGTTTTGTGTTGGACAAAAGTCTCACTGTCATGTCATTTCTACAGATGAAAAAGAGATGGGAGAAGATGAAGGACCTACTCAAGAAATGGAGAGTGAGAGCCAATCAGCAGAGAAGCAGCAGCAAGAGGAGGAGGTGGAGGAAGAGCTGGTTCAGGAAGAGGAGGCAGAGGAGGAAACAGAGCAGAGTCGCAACAACCCCTGTGAGACAGAATCTCAGCTGTCGTAGTTAAAAAGAAGGACCAGAGACGCGTGACAGTTCTGTCCAAGTGAAAGATGTTTATTGGCCATGATGGGTGGGTGCCATTTAAAAGCAATGTTGATGGGCAAGTATTGTTATCAGCAATAGTTGTCCAGAAGTATTGCCTAAAATAATGCCAACATGACATGCTGTTAAGAGCTTGATTGTTTGACTGGGAGTATAATGGATATATGATTGTAGTTTTAATCTTAAGGCTGATTTTTGATGATGTTTATATTGATCTATAGCTGCAGATAGACTGACATAGTTAAATATTCTGTGATTTACACTTTAAGGTACCTTTAGGTTTAAAGTAGTTGGATGCTGAATAATTTGTTAATGGAAAGTTTTGTTTTAGATTGAACAGCTGGTTCACACATGATTTGGCCTTGGCAGCAGAAACATTTGCAGTTCTATGTGTGGGGTGGGGGCAGTACTGTTTGAAATTACAGTTGAGTTATTGTTTAAAAAAAACTAACATCTGATATGCACGTTGCACAAAGTGCATTTTAAGGCAAACCCATGGTGTGTCGGAACATAATCAGTTGTGTTTACAGTATATGCTTACAACTACACCCTTAGTTTTCAGGGTACTGCAGCAGTTTTTTCCCCTTTTCTCACATCTTATAACCCCCTCGAGCAAGATTTTAGCCTTATGGCGAAGCATGTAAGATAACTTTGTTATACTCGTGTTTTTAAATGATGCATGTGCATATTTTATCCTGCTGAATTTTAAATATATTTTTCGTAATGTTTGAGCAGCTTATCCCAGACCTGCTAGATGGAATGTGAGTAGCTATCCAGAACACCACAGGTTGTTCTCTTGTTTTCCTGACTGTGTAGTGAGGTCTCAGTTGGAAAATCAGTTTGACACCACAGAAACCATCTGCACTAAGGTCTGTTCACTGAAAGAAAGAGAAAATTAGATGCACTAATTTTTAAAGAGGTGAAAGCTTTTGCTTCACTGATGCTAAATTTGATACTGTTACAAAGACTACCTTGTAGAATTAGGGACGTTAGATGCTTTTTATGTAGGGTTGGTTTTTAAAATGGTTGATTTCCTTTGTACTTGTCTTCCTTTTTTTTCTTTCTTTTTTCATGGCAGCTTGTAGCTCTATTTGATATTCACACTGCCACCTGTTGTACTGAAGGAACTTTGGAGATACTGATGCCCACTCTGCATAAGTCAGAAGTTTGGAAAATGCCTCAGATTAGCAATCAATGGAACAACTGAAAAACTTGCTTTTCAAGCACAGGGCCCTTATTATGTGGCCTGGATACAGAAAACACATGCATATTTTTTTATGTTTTTTTTTCATGTGTAGAGCAAAGGAACATATATTCACCAAAACACCAGATACAGAAACACTTAACTTTAAACTGTATAAGATTTCAGTATTGGCTAACTTGTCTCAATTTGCTTTTTCTATAAACGGAATATAGATCCTCCATTTCTGGGAAGTTATTCTACACTTATTTTGTCCTCAGCCGCTTTTGACATATGTACAGGGGAAAATGTAAAGCTATACATTTAGATTAAGTTGTTGATTTTTATCAAAATCTGTGTGATGGAGTTGGTCAGATTAAGTCAACTTTTTCTGAGGATAACATTTATGTTGGTGGGTTATGGTCACAATAGGATTGGGAAGCTGAAGGAGATAACATACTGGGGCAAAAACTGCCAGATTACCTCTGATTATTGCCCATCATTGTCCTCATTATGATTACAATTTGCCAACTGCATTGCTGTTATTTTTGTATTTCATATTTGCAATTGCACTGTTATTTATTTATTTATTTGGCCATATTGTCTTTTAGTTTCTATTTTAGCCACTGCTGCACTGATTTTAAACATTTAGAAGAGTAACCTGTAATTGCCAAAATGCTCAATACTATTAAAAAGTAACTACTTGATTTGGGTTCTATAGAGTTGATGTCGCTGCAGATTAGTAATTGTTTGAAGTATTTTCAATTTTTTCTCTTTGCTTTCTCTTATTTTAACTGCTCTTTTTAAGTATGTGGTGCCAACATAATGTGTGCCTTGTTAACTGCTGGTTGTCTATGTCAACACCATGTAAGTAAGTTTTGGATTGTCATATTCTATTGGTGTTAAAGATTAATTGTCAACTACGATAATTGAATTAAATCGGCTTTGAATGATTCGCTCAACAATGCAAGAAGCAAACTTGTTCTTGGACAAACCTTTATGTTGGTAGACACCACTATATGAACTTAGAGTTTCCTGTCTTCGCATGGCTTCCTTTTTTGATTTTTGCCACCTTATCTCCTTCATCAGAGTTTAAGTTCCTAAAATGTTCCAACATGTTACCCACACCTGCTTACTGATGTGTGGTTACCTGAACGCTGCTAGGAGTGACAATGTTTTTTTTGTTGTTTTTTTTTTTTTAATCTTCAATAATTAGTTCAAAGAAGCTCTGGGTTTAATACTTAAATAACATCTTAAAATCTCTAAGTCGTCACATGAACATGTGTAGTACTACCTGTTCACTTTGTGTTTGTAGGTCTATTTTTCTTTACTAGATTTATCATTTGCATTTCTGCCAATGCTGTTTGTCATTAGTGTGCACGGCACCGCTAATAAAGTTTTTCAGCAACACAGATAGTTGTTTTCCAAAGATCATTCAACGCTGTTGCAGCTGGCCTCTCGCATCAAGATGGTTTTCCACCAGCTATGATTTGGCTGCATGAGATTCTGGTTTACATATGGCATGCAAGAGATTCAGAGATTCAGGAGAAAAGAAAATTCATTGAAGTCTGTTAATATTGCTACAAAAGATCAAATTGCATGAATACAAGTGCTTGATATAGTTTTTATTTTTTCACATGTTCCACATCTATACAACAATGATTACAAAAGAAGGAACATAATTTTGATGCGGCAGAATTTTGCTGTCATTACACTGAAGTTAATGTATGGTCATGTTTTAAGTAAAGCCACAAAATAAATCAAGTTGCCTTAAGCATGTTGAAACACAAGCAGCAACAGTGCAGCTTTGATACTTAAATTAGATAGAGATAGAGAGGTAAATACTTTATTGATCCCAAGGGAAATTGAAATTATACATTCAATGGAGTTGTTCATATATATGTCGGCTTAATCATCCTGTGCTACTTCTGTGCGTTTACTATGCTAGGGCAGTGGTTCTCAAACTTTCTGAGCCATGACCCCCAAGAAAACATGTTGGTTTACGTGACCCCCTCCCCACGACTTGGTGATTAATTGTGTGATATATCAAATGGGTCATCTTGCAGCCATCCTCTTAAAGTAATGCTGGAAAACTTTCAGAATCTTCATTGATAAGAAGGATCAAGTGTTTTTTTTTTTTTGATGGTTTGGGTTCACCACTGTGACAAAATCAGCTTCTTTAACTGAGGTAATGCCAAATTCAGATTTTCATGATGGCATGTGTACTAACTTTGTTGTTTATGTAAAAAAAGGGGGCTATTTTCACAGATTTATCTCTGAATTAATGGTTTAATTTTGATAGCCCTGATAAAAATCCCAAATTTACTGGTAAATGTAGGATGTATATATATTTTTTTACAATTATCTGGCGACCCCCTGAAATTATCTTGTGACACTCATGGGGCTTCCTGACCCCCAGTTTGAGAACCACTGTGCTAAGGGACAACAAAAGCTATTTTTTTTTTTCAAATAATTCCGTCACCGTCAGCAACTTTATGGTTACTGGCATAAATTCCTTGCACAAGAAATCACAATTTAAGAGTTCATCAGAGGTTCTCTTATTACCGAGACCTCATTTGTACTCAGATTTTCAGTCAGTCTTCCCTTCACACAATGCAAAGCAGAGGACTTTAACCTACAAATAAAACTTGAAAGTAAAAAAAAAAAAAGAAGTAGTATCAGGCTAAACCAATCAATAAAACTTCCACATGGGAAAATATTTTGCCTGCACTTCATCAGACCAACCCATCCATAAAGCTGCCAAAATATACAAGCACAAATTTTAATTTTTCTGGCTGCAAGAGTAATGTAACGCACTAAGAGTGCCCATCAGAGTGACGGCAGCCATAACAAACTGTAGAAAATCAATAAAAAAAAGAAAACATGTTAGGGACAAGAAAAGCTTCAAGTATGACCCATTCAGATCAAGAGACTCATCAGTCTGAGTTGCTGTTATTGAATTATCAATTTTAGTAAATACACAAACTCACACAGTTAAATGTGACACAAGAGTGATGGCACAATGGGGAAAGATACAGTCTGAATCCGTCCACTGCTGATGCCTCTTCAAGTCGGTCTAAACTCATCACACATTCTCCGTTTACGTTTGCATGTTGAGCTCAATGAGTCTTCCAGCAAATACAGCAAGCGTCCCGATGATGCACACGGCCATGAACACACACAGCAGGATGTGATCCAAAACCATGGCAACGAACTTCCACTCCTCTGCTGCCTACATTAAGATGGAATAAGGGAGACCTTTAATTTCATATATTCACAAGACTGACAGCCTACTTCTGAATTTCTGTTAGAAACTATGACAAAAGATAGAGATTCATCAAAGTAATAAATCTTTTACACTGTAAAAAATAGTACTTGGTATCAAACTAATTTAGAAATATTTGATCTTTATGTTTTTGACATGTTGGGAATTATGCTTATTGCAGGAGATGCAAGGATTTCCCACGATCTGAATAGTGAACGTGAAGCTTGAACACATTCGCCATACAGGGAAGAGGGGAAAACAACGACAACAAGCCTGGCCACAAGCTTTTTCAAAGATGACCAGTTTCACCTGTGCAAACAATATAAAAACAAATAAAATAAAACCGAATTATGTTATAGGTGTTTCCTCATCTCGCGTGTGGAAATGAACAGTTAACAGGAAGTGTAGAATTTAAGATAAAGTCTGAAAAACCAGAGAAAACAGCTTGTACGATTGTGTGCGTGTAATAGATTTAACAGATACTGCAGCTGTGGTACAGGGTTCCACTGAGCTGACACACCTGAAAAATATGACCTTTGTAGAAAAGTTATTAGAAGAAAGATTTTCATCCATCCTCACAAGCAGAAATTTTCAAAATGCATCAGGTGTATTAATGTGCATTTTCCAAACAAGTCCTATGAACTGATGAAAAAGAAGGGAGCAGAACTGAATGAAAATCACTTATCCAACTGTTAAACATGGTGGTGAACTAATCATGCTCTGGACTTGTAGTGCATCCGGTGGCCAGTGGCACTGGGAATTTTTCATGGATGATGAAAAATAAAATCAAACCATTCTATTAAATCAATTTCTCATGCAATTCAATGGATCTCCCTTTCAGACTGGCAGTGTAGTTTTACTACATTTTTCTTTTATGACTGACTGACACAAAGTTAATCACAAAAAGGGTTAATCTCTCCTATGGCTTTATTTCATGTTTCTATTTACTTCAGAAGTATAGAAATATAGTATGTTTACAATGACAATTCTGTCAAGTTTTTCAGACAACCTTCTGGTTTTATTTGGCTGTTTCCAAACAAGGTTTTAGAGTGCCTTTATAAATTAGGTTGAAATAATCCTGGATGAATTTAGCATTATTCTATGCCTCATCATAAAATTAATCTAAATGTTTAGATTCTACCTCTGACTAAATGTAGATGAACAGATCAAAGATGCAAAACATCCAAAGACTCCCACAGATTTGGAAGCCTTCTGAAAGAAAATGGTCAAAAATAACCAAAAGAAGAATTGAAAGACTGTTACAGTAGTTGGCTATAAAGTGTTTACAAATTATGCTACTTTCCGAAAGAGATGCAACTAAATACTGACTGTGCTGGGTGCCCAAACATTTGCTTAAGACCTTTATGCTTTCCATGACCTCAGACCTGCCCAGATGGACTCTTCTTAGTTTTAAAGAAGCATGAATTTGCTGGCCAGCTAAACTTATTCAGATTGATGCATTATGCATGCAGATGTTCGCTTACATTGTTCGATTCCTCGTCTGATTTCATGGTTTCAGCAATGTACTTCACCCCTTCAATCGCACTGCGCACATCAGGGTTTTTAATGATAGGAGACTGGTAGGTGACACTGGTGGGGGTTGGGTTACCTGTAGACAAGAGAGCAAGTACAGCATTGTTGCTACTAAGCACAATTTTTGCATGCCCTCCAGTTACTGAATATTTCTTTGATTTTTAATTTGCAATAATAAATTATGTCTAAACGAGTATGTTGTGACATGTCTGCTTTTATTTTCGCTTCTTGGGTCACTGTGTCCAACTGATAGTAACGCCTGCATGTGACATGAGCCCATCTGCAGTTTTAAAATATCTGACTTTCTTCCCAGAACATGCTTGACTTGTCTCATGTTACAGCGTTTAGTGGGATGTAATTTGCCTGAGATGTCAGAGATGTCCATGTCAGTAGGGAACAGTCTCTTCTGCCGGATCTCCTGACTGGGGCGCTTCATTGTTGAAAAGAACATCATGTTGGGAATAGTTTCAATGAAGACCTGACAAAATAAACAGAAAAAGGAACAGATTGAATTCCTTAAAACTGACTGTGTCACATATAAAACAGAAGCTGAATTTGAAAATGAAATACGAACCTTGCGTATCCATGCAGGCATGGTGTGTGTGCTGGGCGAACGGTGATGTGTGTTGATGACGATGACTGTGATAATGATGGAGGCGATGACAAAGACCATTGTGAAGAGCATGTATTTCCCTATTAGGGGAACAGCACTTGATGTGGAGGGGATCAGCTCCACGATAACCAGCAGGAAGACAGTCAGAGACAGCAGGACAGAGATGGAGAGAGTCATCTTTTCCCCTGAAGGCACATGAAACATAATGACATTTATGAAAACACAACAATAAAACTTTAAAAACACAGAAAATAGAAAATTTTAGAAACAAATTTCCTCTATTGCAATTTTTCTGTAATTTTTGGACATAAGATAAAAAGTTATATTTAAACTTGTTTGAATATAAGATTTGAACCCTTGAAAACGCACCAGGATCTACGTACCAGAATCAGTAGGGAGGTAAAAGACTAGTCCAGTGAGAAAAGAAAACAGCATACAGGGAATGATGACGTTGACAATGAAATAAAGTGGCAGCCGCAGCATCAGGAAGTGGTAGGTGATGTCGAGGTATGGAGTGTCAGGACAGCAGGTGTAGTAAACCCAGTGTTTCCAGTTCCTGTAGTCCTTTAACACCCATTCACCTGACTCCATGAAGTTACTGATGTCAGGTCGATCACTGTCCTATAACAGACAGATCATTGCCTTCAAATATTGTGTTTTATTTTAAAATGTTTAGTAAAATACTCTCAAATTCGACTATAAAGGCTGCACTCACTGGATTGATGACGACCAGCAGACCATCGTATGTCCAGGTCCCCAATTTCATGCTGCAGTTCTGCAGGTCGAATGGGAAGTGAAGTACAATAATTTCACAGTAACTCTTAAAGATGGCTGGTGGGTTCCATGTTATCATGCCAGTGTGCTCCAGCAGAACCTTAGTTTCATGGATGATGGCAAAGTCACCGTCAGCACTGCAGGCAATTATGACCGTAGAGAAGCAAGACATAAAGAAAGCTTAGTATGCAAGTAGGTTATAGTATAAACCAATGAGACAGAGGATGCATGTTTACTTGTTGTATAAAACTAAGTCAGGTTTCCATATGTCAGTTGAAGGTACTCTGATCTTCTTGATGCCACTATAATCATCTGGATTCCACTTTAGGTTCACATCTGTCCATTGCTGAGAAGAAAAGTAAAAAAAAAAAACTTTACATTAGAACTGCACTGATAAGTTTATTGAGTTTTATCCATGTCTAAGCATTAATAAGAAAAAAAAATAGTCTTGGCTTTCCACAAATTATGCTACATTTCTAAATCTGATCAAATCCCCTTTTTGAATAATATTGAAAGTTAAAACAACAAAATCTATTTGTAAGATTTTTTTTCATTAGGCAAATTTAAAGCATCTAAATATATGATGAGATAAGATAAGAAGACCTTTATTCCAGTGCAACAGCAGCAAGACCAAAAGGTTCAGAAGAGAAAGTCACACGAAGAAATTATAAAACATAAATTACAAACAAGATTGTTGAGCTGTATATATAAAAAGAATAATTAGAAATAGATAAGAAAAATTGTTCATGATTTGTAAATGATAAATGAGTGTATAAAACCCATCGCTGGCTTGTCATTACAACCTAAGCATAATTTATTGGGCTTGCAGTATAGGGGCCCAATTTCTGCAAAGTTAAATGTGGGCAATTGGTCGTTGTGTTTAGAGTTTCTAATTCTGTTTTTCATGTTTACCTGTTTGAGACGGACATTACTGGTCACAATCTGGTTAACTTCATCCTGTGAAGAATATACAAAAAAATAGATAAATAAATAAATAATTCAAGCACAAATTTACAGTAAGGTCTAAAAATATTTGGACCTTTTTTTTTTAGCTGTCTGCCACAATAGTGACATATGGACTTAAAGTGCACACTCTTAGATTTGATTTTAAGCTAAAGGAGTAGTTTAGGAAGAAAAACCTTTCCTATAAAAGAAGACTTACTTTCCAAAAGACGCTGCTCATTACACAGACAGATAATTATCTCAAACATTATGCAAAAAAAAAAAAAAAAAAAAAACGGAGTCATTTTTGAGGGCAAGGATGTGGATCTAGCTTCATTTCACTAGCTGATAAATGAAAATAAGAAAGAAAGACTAGCTAATTAAAACCAAATTAGTTAAAAAAGGACAGTTCTATAATTGACGCTAGGGATTCCAACAAAGTATTTAAAAAGTCAATTTCATTATGGTCAATTGCCAAGCTAAGCACCTGAAAGAGAAGCTATGTATTAAAAATACTAATTATCACCCCTTCTTTAGTTTTGGATGGAAAAAACCCCACTTTGACATAGCTTACAAACCAATTCATTATAATCAATGTGTGACCAGCATGTTTTACTTATATTAAAAAACTTCATGCATTTAAAAAAAAAAAAAATCAAGAGGCAAAACCCGTTTTACAGGTCGGGTTATAATTATTAGTGCGCTTGCGCATGTCAGGCACGCGCTATAATATAAATTAAACATTAATGGTCGACCAAAATGGATTGTACCTCTGTTTTTCAGACTAAAATAGCGTAGCTAACTATTAGCTGGCTTTATTTCCTGACAGCAAAAACGGAAACCGTTCTCCACATCCACTAACAAGAAGGTAGAGCTACTTAAAAGGCGAGCAGGTAAGCTAACAAACACAAGTTTGGCTTTCATTTTGTCATTAACAGGCAGTGAAACGTCTGTAACCGTTCCCACGAGAGGGACTGGTTTATAGTAGTTTTAAATGTCTTTTTGTTATTAGTTCCTTTTGTTATTCCACTGCAGACTGTTCATCTTTCTGCAAGGAATACTAAGTATCGCCGAGGGACCTGCCATGAGTGGACCTCCGCCATGATAGTTATCTGAGCAGACTGATGGAGTTCAGTGGGTCCAGAGAGACTTCTACAAACAGTAAGAGATTGTTTGTTATTTGGCCATCGTTGAACTATAAAGCTGTTATTATTCTGGCCTTTGTGTGGATTACTCGATGCTTGACTCAGAGATAATTGCAATGATTTAACTTTTAGGTTTTCACCTTGTTGTATTATGTTCTCATTAGCACAGTTTTCTGGTAGTTGTTCTTGTTCTTTGCAGTGTGCTTTTTTTGTGGGTTAATTAGGACTGATTTTATTTTATTTATTTCACATTTTACTATTAGTAGCCATCTTATAGTAGTAGAAGTTGTGAAAATGATGTTAGTGTGTCCAAACTCGGTCCTCAAGGGTCCTGCAGGATTCCAATGATTCCTGCTTCAACACACCTGACTTAAATTAGAAGGATACAACAGCCTATTAAGCTCTGCACAATTACTCATTATTTTGAGTCAGGTGTATTGGAGATGAGACACATTCAAAGCCTGCAGGATTCTGGCCCTCGAGAACCGGTGTTGGACATTTCTGTACTATAGTATATGCCAGGGCTATTTATTTCAGTTCCTGGAGGGCCGCAGTCCTGCAGGTTTTCAATGTTTCCCTGCTCCAACACACCTGACTCAAATTAAATGGATCCAACAGGCTTTGAAATTCTGTACAATGACTCATTCATTTGAGTCAGCTGTGTTGGAGCAGGGAAACATAGAAAACCTGCAGGACTGTGGCACTAATACAGAATAGCCCCGCTCTAGATGATTTGGGATTAATTTAAATGCTTATTAACTTTTAGATAGATTAAATGAGTTTTAAACTTCACACTGTGAACAGTATACCTAATGAAATGATAAAACACTACCAAAAAGTCAAAAGGACAAGCATATGGAGACGAACTGGTTTATTAATAATGGTTCAATGTCTGCGTTTATCTGTTTATAAATCATATTGTTGTCTTCTTGGCATTTATATTTTTGCAAAGTAAGCTTTCTTTTCTGTTAGTTTAGATACATAAAGTTGTAAAATTCTACTAGCTGAGCTATTCCGAGAAGTGGAAGGATATTTTTCATTTTTACTTGTAGTTGATATAAACTAAAGGAAATAATTATTCTTACCAGCAACTTTATTAATAATTATCATTCTTTGTTTCTTTGCTGTTGAGGTCACAAATAAATCAACAAATCTGAAAATATGACAGCTATGGCTAGGTTTGTTTTGGCATGCACCCTTGCAGGAGATAACTACACCTGTGCCCTTACCACACTGATAAGCTGTATGAGCTGCAGTCCCACGGTGACTACTACAGCCTCACTGAAGTGGTTAACAGGACGAACCACTTTGTTGTAACCGGTGAACAGGGTTTTCACCAGCTTCGTCTCATCTTCTGAGCAGAATACTGGGCCTACAGCAGTGAGGCATACACAAACTTCAGTTAGATGGTCACATCTATTGTCCTATACAGTCTTAACTTTTTGACTTATACTTTTGAATGTGAAAATACAGAATATGGACATCGAGTTCAGTCCGACTGGTTCATTGAAAAGTAGAAGAAAACTCACTTGGCTGTGATTTTGGTATAGTGGAATTCAACATGCTATTGTCAAACCTAAAGCATTCATTATGAATTTTAGTTTAAAGATAGACAAATGTATATTAAGAGAACAAAGTGTTGCCATTGATCTGAGACCCATGTGACCTCAAATATGTCAACACCGGAACTGAAAGCAGAGCTGAAGTGACCAGATTACATTTACAGTAATTCACACATCAAACATTTCCCCGACTGGCAACCAGCAACATGAAACCCTTCAATGCAGCAGAGAGACTGAGAGACTTAGTACATGGGAAAGAAGAAAGACGAGGTGGGGGGGGGGGGGAATTATCTGATGAAAGAGAATTGGGGACAGATGGATACAACAGATCAACAGATCAACAGATCAACAGCAACAGCGCTCAAGTGACTGACATTCCATGATGGTGAAAAGCCTTGCGCTGAATGTAGCATGAGCTGTCTAAGCATTGCAGTAAAATCCTTCTCTGTAAATCCTACGTGAACATAATCTCAGCGCTAAGTGGGGTGTTTGGGAAAATCAGCCATGACCAATCCACTTGACATGAAGTCTGGATCAGTGGGAGTTCAGTACATTTAACCTACGTTTACACCTCTGCTGATATGCTCTTGCATATCACTAACCATGCCAAAGTTAAGCCAGTCTGAAGATCTAGAAAATATGCTGTAATTATGTCATGCTGTGTGAGTTTTGCTTAAGTTTTTTGACGAGAGAAGAGAAGAGAGAAGACAAAAGTCAAGATAAGAATGTATTTTACTGGCTGGAGAGATCTCACAATACAGGAAGGATGCAAGATGGATTCTGTATTAGCCGTCGATATGGGGCACATCACTGAGAAAATTGCAAAAGTTCTGTAGTGCATCTTTAATACACTCGTCCCTCATAAGTCCTGCATTTAGGTCCTACTTACCCTGCTGCCATGATCGATGACAATTTTTTTTTTAAACCATTCAGAATAACATATTATTTCACTGTATCTCTCAAGTAACCTATTCATCAGCAGACTACAGAAATTGGCAGATGTTAAAGCCCCACTACTGAACTGAGGCACCCCCCAACGATGGCAAATTTGGTGTCCATCTTGCATCCTGTCTCTTCTCTGAGCTCTCTCCAGTGAGTCAAAGTCAGTCCGATGTCTTATCTCTTGCTCTGTCCCTTTTTTCTCTTTTTTTCCCTCAGTCCTTTCTGTAATGTCCTCCTGGGTTTTCTTTGCTGAACCAGCTACTAGGCATTCAGAATGGCCAGTCTGTTCATATCCAGTTGCTGCTGTCTGAGGCGGTGCTGTAAAGCTATATTCTGCTATTCTGCCGGGACGGGGAATAAAAGCTGTGAAGTGCGGTTTTTCAGCCTTGGGACACGACAGGGCAACAATGGCACCTGGAATGTACATAATAAATGTCAAAACGAGTCAGTCACAAAGTTTTGGAGTTGGAAAGTTTGTAGGAATTGATAAAGTATCAACTTGAAATTTAGCTAGAAGCTTAGTTATTTTAATATTTGAGATTTTAAAAGTTTGCTAGATTGCACAATACAGTAAGGTGCTCTATCTTATTTTATTATACAGCTCTTTAGAATGCAGTGTAGTGCTCTGTTGACTTGAATAGGATTTCCCAATGTTCTATAATTTCATGTAAACGTTTGCCCTGTCGGTCCGTTTTTTCCCGAAAATGACCTGCGTCCCATACATTATCCCTTACGTATTTTTGTTCAATTCTATTTTTCAACAAACCTTTTTTTCTTTTTTTTTTTTTACAAAATTCATCGGCATTCTTGCCTTTAAATTGTTTTTATTTTGTTCAGCCTTGAGATAAAAAGCTTAACATTAAGGCCTTTGAATGATAAACACAACCCTCATCGGTATGTACCAGTTCATAATTAGTGAATAGAGCTGCTGGTCATCATCAGTCTTATATCATCAGTCTTTTCTTTTTTTTTTCTTCATTCACTGTGTCAAAGAGGTTGATACATAGATTTTTCTATTTAGGCCACAGCTCTTAAAAATGAATTAACTTGAATTTGGGACTACGTGAACCATTACAGTCCCCTTGTAGTCGTAGAAAACATGCCATGCAGTTTTGTATAATATGACCCAGCACGGTTCTATGAGCCAAGTCACATCCTTTGCATGTTATTTCGGGAATCTGTTGGTGAGCTTCACTCAGCCTGAAATGAGTAGCCAAGTGTCTTGTTTCATCTAGCCAGAAAGCGCAACAGACAGACACACACACACACACACACACACACACACACACACACACACACACACACACACGCTCCATGCACAATAACACATGCAGCTTTTCTTTCTTTTCAGAACTTCTCGCTGGATTTTTCTCAAAGATCACGAGGGCTGTTCTGTGTACAGAGCTGATGCTCATTTCTCTGGCTGCCTGCCATTATCTGTGCTTGTTGCTGTCTACTTGAACCCTGTCTGTTTTCATGCTAGCATGCTTTGATCTCACCAAATACAAAAATAGAGGGGAAGTGGAACACGAGAGACACTTGGAGCTGTCAGTCATTGCCCACATGTAATTCCTTTTTCTGACTAATGTTAACCTGCCCCAGCAAAATTAAACCAGTTAGTTCCATTGCCTCTTTGAGTAACAAAAGTGACCTCATCCACTGCTGCTGCAGATAACAGTAAACATAAAACTAATTCCAACTGGAGTTTTCACAATGTTTTGTAAATGCTTGATTAGATCTACTGATTATTCTAAGTTGCGGATTTTATCGATTCCGTGATCAACGAGCTAATAAAATTGATCCAAATTAGAAAATATCAACCAAACATTGACACAGTAATTAGGGCTGCGTCTTAAGAACCTCACGATTCAATTTGATTTTGAATCTTTGGGTTGTGATTCGATTCAATATCGATTTGATATTGATTTAAATGCTTCAATTTGAATTCAGTAAGAAGTATGCAGTGCCAACCAACGGTTGTTGCAGAGCATCCGCATGGCGTCGGTGTAAGTGGTTGCTCGGGCTCGTCGTGTTACTGCAGTACTTTAATTCTGCTTGGCACAGCTTACAAAAGACCTTACTTTTATGTATTTTCTGTGTTCTGGATTTACACGGGAATGCAAAATGACCCCCAATGTCAAATTTAAAAAATGAAAGAGCTGGCTTTACCTTTTTGCTTGCTTTGGTTGTCATTTTGTTGTTTGATCTAATGCAGCCTCTTTCCATACAATGTGAAGAACACGCACAGCGTGGGGAAACAGGGGAAATATTGTGATGCATTGATTAATCAATATTTTTACCCACCTCTAAAGGTAATTTGTAAGTTGAGCTTATGAAAGCACACATGGATTTGGTTACTTATGTTTTCTTCTAACAACTCAGATATCTCATTTTTAATGTGATGAAAATGCTTATATCTAAAGGTGTGCTGTGTAATGTGATAAAGTCACTAATGCCCCTTTCACACTAGCACCTAGTCAGCCCAGCCCGGCTCAGCCTTCATTCAGCCGACACCACACCGCCCCGGT
>JAOXYM010000017.1:24262678-24284373 GCA_028567055.1 Leptatherina wallacei
CTTAAGGAACTAGGGTGCAACGCGGCCATACATCATTGGTTCCACTCTTCACTATCTCAAGAATTACGGTAGTTTCACATTTAAAATATTAAATAAATGGATTATAATATTTTACACAATCAGTACGGTAATTGTCTTAAGGCACAGGTAAGCAAAATAGGGAAATTGAAACAAAAGCATTAATTACTTTTGGGGCTACCACATTAGCTCAACTTATTTAACTTTGTAAACTATATTGAACTTTATCCAACACATCCAACAAAAAGAAAGCATTTAAAAACAGCAATAAAGGACAACAGTGAAACAGTGGAGTCATTCCAGTGTCATAACTGAAGGGAATATGCTTGCCTAAAAAGGTGAGTTTTAACATGGGATTTGAAGGAGGTCAGAGAATCTGACTCTTCTATGTTCAGTGGCAGAGAATTACAAAGATGGGGGGCCAAGTGGCTGAAGGCTCTTGACTCCATGGTGGACAAGTGAGCAGTGAACGGCTGGGTATGTTATTGTGAAGGAGCTCAGTGACATACAGAGGGGGGAGGTTGTTGATGGTCTTGAAAGTGAGATGTAAGATTTTACAGATAATATGGAATTTAATTGGAAGCCAATGGAGTTGCTGCAGGACAGGTGCAACCAGAGGAGTTGTCAATGGAAGTAGAGAAGTTGTTTATCTTTTAGGTTTTTTGGTTGGCGATTTAACTTTTTAAATTTCAGCTTCTGTTCAGTGTTCACGCAGAAATACAGTATTAGCTAGAGGATTACCACATGAGATGACATCTAAGTATGAACTGCTCTATATTTTAAAGTTGAGATATGAATGGCTTCACTTACCAACTGCAAGATGCAACCTGCAAAACACTGAAGTTTCCTCTACAACAGGTTTATACTTTATCCTTGTAGTAAAACTAAACAGCCTGATATTAGTTATCCTATTTACACCACAGCATGCCATTTCTCTCTCTACATGCTTTCTGTAGACTATTTACATGGCTGAGATCCACTCCGATGCACACACACAGACGAGTGTGCCCATGCAGGTGAACACACTCGCAGCAGACAGAGAATGCATGTCGGATATGTTGCTTCAGCCACCTGAAAATAAGACAAAAATCAGCATTTTTAAAAACCCTCCCAGGGAAGTGAATGTGGCAATACTCATGTTATGCTGAAAACTATGTCCATTACAGAGACGCAGGTGAATAAGGTGAATCATTGTAGTAATTTCTGAGCCGTATTATACGATTTAAATTTTTTTGTTCTTCTTTTAATCCCTATTTTAGATAGTTTTTCTTTTTTTCTCTATAGCACTTTCAGATTTTTTCCCAAATATAAAGTGCAATACAAATAAAAATTAATAATAATAATAATAATAATATTATCATTATAACAAAATGGATCCAAGTTTCATCAGATTAATGAACGTTTAGACCATTTAGATCAACTCCACTGAGCGAAATAGTCATTTTTTCACTTTATCATGATATTTTAGAAGTTGGGCTGTTATATGTACTCTGTATTTTTCATCACAGCATTTCAGTCATTTAAGGAAAATTAATCCATGATGAGGTTTGAAAATGCAGTGTGACTTCACATCTGAGAGTAGCTGTCATCTGATGTTTAAATGACTGTTGAACAAGAAAGACGACAGTTATGACTGAAGCAAGTGGATTTGTAAAACGGTGGACACTGCAGGCTTGAAACTGTGATTCGGTGCTGTGTAACATGAAAACCTTTGTAATTTGCTAATTGCAATATTTTAAATTGCGATTTTGACTTTAAAATTATTCATCTTTCAGCCTCATGTCCTGCAGCATGATATTTTTCTCCGTGATGTATTTTTTCCATCTCTGTTTTGATAGATCACTGCTGTCATCATAGAGTTGGGTTGTCACGATACTAAAATGTTAAACTTGATACTGATACCAAGGATGGTTATTGATACTCAATACCATTTTTAATTCTACAAAGGGGGAAAATCCAGTTGTTTGGTTTTTGCCATATTGAAGTGGGTATCTCGTATAAACAATGGGTCCACCAGGGAGCTGCTCTTGGGCAAGGGTTGTTTGCTGCAGTGCCTTGAAAATGGTTTGAGGCAGCTGGTCCTTTCTATGAACCAGCAGATGCAAACGTGGAATTTAATTATCTATACCAGTGCTTATTAATATCTATCTCAATACAAAATTTTAGTATTGCTTGTGTGAAAGCAGAAGAAAAGCAGAAGGAAAGCTGAGATGGAGAGGCAAGTTTGATTTGTTTCTCTTTTACAGCCTGTCTGTCCTTTTTTCTCATCTTTTTTCTATATCATATGGTAAGTATTCTATTTAGTAGGGAAAAAATGACTTTTTTAGGTTTTAAAGAAATCTAGGATTAAAGGGATGTCAAAATATAAATGTTCCCTTAAATAAGCCCCAGGTGAGATACAGTCATATATTAAGTTTCCAAATAAGTCCTGATATATTTTAATTAGCCTCGATTCTTATTCGAGTTACTATATTTACTTGCATTTTGTCCTTGTATGGAGTGCAAATGCATTTTTAATTTACCTACATTTACTAAGTTTTGTTCCCTGGTGAACAGGTTTGACAGGGCATGTTGAAAACTACATGAAGTTTGTTTGAGGTTCAAATAATTTAATTAGAAAGTCAGTAGGCCATTCCCCTCTAGTGTCTTCTGTGACAGTTAAATAGACGATGCACATATTTTTCTCTAGTTTGTAAAAAGTGCATTGAGGATTTCTAAATGTTTACTTTTGTAATATGAATGCGCTCAAACTTATCTTTTCATTCTTATTACTGATATGTTGCATTACACAAATAGACATTCTGGTTTTGGACTCTTACTTTTTGGTTTCCTCAGTTTTTTGTTTAATCCTCTTCCATTTACCAGAGGTTTCTCTGGTTTTCAGTTTGCCACTTTTACACATATGTGAAACAAAGATGTATTCTGATGTATTGACCAGTATGTGTGAAAGTACTTCGCTATGACAGTAAAAATGATGCATTTGTGTTTTCATTATCATACAGAGAATAGTGTGGAGGACCCACTTATTGACCGTGCCATTAGGGTTTGTAAAAAGGCTGTTGCCTTTTCCTATAGTTGGAAAAAAAAGAAGGAGAGATGAGTGATGTAAAGGCAGAGCTTGGTCTACCACCTCATCAGCTAACAGTGTCCGTAACCAGATGGCGTTCACACTAAAAAATGATAAAGATTTCTGAAACAGGTCATAGGTTGTGTCCTGGGTTCAGACAAGAAAACTCAGCATCTTGTGCTCACTGAAACAGATGTGCATGACAGAAAGGAGGGAGGACCTTGACCATGCTCATGATGCATTCCACCTGGCATTCACCAAATTCTCAAAGCACTGACACACATCTAGCCAAAGAGGTCTACAAGCTGGTTTGTTTTCCCCCCAGACAGGCTCCAGTCATGGAAAAGCAGATTCAAGCCTACACACAACTGAAACCCCTGGAAAACCCATCATCAGAGTTTTGTGAACAATGGCTTGCTTACCAGTACTGTGTGTCCAGGTAGCCCAGCACACCTGGACTAACTTTTTGCATTGGTTGCACCAGTGTGCCTAACTATAATTTGGGTGGACCAGCAAAATATGTAGCTACACCCAAATTTTCAGTGTCACTCTCAGCACCTTGTTTTAAAACATTTAAAGGATTTCTTTTTGATCATTACCCATAGACAATGATGGCTATTTAAATGACTGAATAATAATGAGTTATAAGAAAATGTTTATCTTTATTAAGCACAAATGTTAAGTTGATAAAAAATGAATAAGAAGATGAACTTATAGTGCTAGCGTCACTGAACTGAAGGAAACTAAAACAATTCAAACTTTGAAATTTGTCAGGAGGCTGAGTTGCTGCTGGCAAGTCTCCCTCTTCTGGATTTATGTTAAATCTATAATTTTTCTTGAGAGTTCTCTGCTTGGACTTGAATGTTGTGGAAGGCATTTCCTCTTTGGCAATATAATGTGCCACGTTCTTGGCTTCTCAAAATGCCATTAACATTTAGTTTATCGTTTTTAATACACAACAGCATTTTCCATAAGTAGTTTTGTCAACTACAATTAATACTTTTTATGGATGTACTCCAGGACATAATCCAGCTACAGCTCAAACACACAGGATGAGTTTAATGGAGGCTGCTGTTGTTATCTGGTGACGTTTATCAGTCAGAATATTCTCGGCCAAGGTCACAACATTCTGTGTTGCCCTTCATCCAAACCAACACGGTGTACAGATGTGGATCACAGCCAATCAGAGGTGAAGACCCACCCCTTCTCTGATTTTGATTGGCTTCTTATCACAGAGCCATTCTTCCCTAAGCTCAGGTAAGCTATGGCTTACAACACAGAGAACGCAGACAGAGATTTGGGGAGATAAAGTCCTCCACTTACACCTGAGAAATGTTAGATGCACCGGTGCGACAGAGAAAAAAAGTTAATTGCACTCAACAAATTTTTGGTTGTATGTGCGTTGAAACTAGGGGCCTGAGTGGGAGATTTCCAAGGGTTGCAGAGATGGTACTCCCTCACATTTACTTTCTAGTCAACTGAGTTGACTGTGAGACCAGTTTCAGCAAATACAAAACTCTCATCACAAACAAGTGGGAGGCTCTCACTGAGGTCAAAGACAAAGAGGCTGACAATCATGTACTTCATTGGAGATGTCTGTGAAAAACTGAATACTAAGAATGGAGGCAGGCATTGCTCATTATGTATCCGCATTAGTTTTGCTCGCATTTTGGTGTTACTTTTATTCATAAGAAAGCTTTTGCTTTTTACTTTGAGGTTCAAATTAGAAGCATTTTACAAAAAGAATGTAATGTGTTTTTTTTCTTAATTATAAAATGACTGACACATATGTATATATTTTTTACATGCGCTTAACTTTACAAAAGCATTGACTGTTCATTTACACTATAGTGTTTTATTGTTGAAATAGATCAATATTCATTCAAATTATATTGTCCCATTCAACACAAAATTTGGGACAAAAATAAAACGGGCCCTAACATGCCCAATCAGAATTTTTCATTTTATTGACCACTTGATGTCCTACTTGAGCACTATGTCATCGAAGCCTTGATTAATGAAACACTCACATGTCAAAGTTTTAATCCGCCATCACTAACAATGATGAGGAGACATGTGCACAAAACTGACAGGCTGGCTAAGAAAAGCTCAGGAGAAACAAACCCAGGCAGGACTGAGGAGGATCTAGCAAGGAGCAAAAGACACCAAGAAGTATTTGAGGCAGTTGATTACTAATGAGGAACAGGTGATCTTATCTGCAAACAGAAACCAGGTGCAGGACAAGAAGAGGAAGTAAATGATACTGAATACACAAGGGAATATACTTTACAAAGTAAAACTGGTGTATAGCAATCTGGAACATCGATTTAAACAGAACAAGGAAACGTAACACAAAATTACATGGGACCTAGAATGTAACTGGGTTGGGGATATTCCTGGTTTTATAGGTTCTTTTTACTGAGTAGTAAGAATTTATTTTAGTTTTTAAGGATTATTGGTCACTAATGGCCTTAGTTTAAAAGTTGATATACAAGAATGGGGGCAGATGTAGCAAAATGCTACAGGCCAGGACTTGACCCTGGTTTGGCTTCCTCCAGGAGCTTAAGCCTCTGTACATTGGACACCAGCTTAAACAGTTGAGCCAACTACCCAGGCCCCTTGGATAACAGGAAGGAAAACTACAGATAAAAATTGGAGGCGGAGGCAACCCAACCAAACCTCCACTGATATTATTATCAATAATGATAATAAATTGATTTTTTTATATAAAGAAACAAAGGTCTCTTATCCATCTTTGCTGCTAAAACTTTATTATAACCCCCCCCAAAGTTTCAACATTTGTCGTCTTTGTTGTCAAAATGAAAAATAGATTAAATAGATAGATTGAATTGATTTGTGTTTAAACGATCCACAGTATTTAAACTTATATGTGAAAAGGGTTGTATGAAGATTCAGCAAAATAGTTCTTCTATTTGATAAAGTATAGACAGGCACTAGCCCCACCCCCTCCCCCGATAAGAGGAACATACTGAGAAGGTAGCAAATTTCAAGAGATGGGAGAGGCTGCAAAAAAAGATTTGCTTAAGAGTGGTAGAAATGGGGGGAATCATAGAAGTGAGGTTTTGTTGAAAAAGTATTCGTTATGTTTGATGTGGATGTGTTGTGATGTTCCACATTGTAAAACCGCACCTCCCGAGGGCTTCAGGTGTCTGCTCTTTTTTGTCGGCCTGTTGATCTATTTTTGTTCAGCTGCCTGTCTTCTTGTCTTATTTTGTGTGTTTATTGTGTCTGGAAGGTGAAACATAAAAAGCCAGTATGTCTATGGTATTAACGTGGAATTACTAAACTTGGGTAGATTTTCAACGTTGTGCGATGTCACACCACTGTCATAAAAACAAATCTTTGGCGGAATTTCCTTGATGGATATCTATGTACCCGCATCTCTTCTTACGTTGAGGAGGTCGGCAGAGAAACCAACAGAAGCCACCAACATGTTCACACTGTCTTAGCAATACAGACATTTTGACTTGGAATAGGACCAGCATAAGTTTGTTAATGAGGCTGGCCTTTAAATTAGAGAATGTTATGCTTTTGCACATTTTCTATATATTGAGGCATCACACATTGGAGTAGAATGTGGCCCACATAGGTACATCTGAGAGCAGCGCCACATATTGAAGCATGTGTTTACATTTCATAAGCCACATTTTCATCACAATAGTTGTCTAATGCTGTGCAGTCCAAGTACATATTCTACTTCTACTATTTCTAAAGTACATTTGATAAAACGCAGCCATTTGCTTACATGTGTAGACTGCAACATGATCTCAAAGAAAGTTATATGATACATATACTGGACAGATAATAAAGATCATGTCTTGTCTGTTTTGGTGGCGCTTGTCAGTGCTCAAAAATGCCTTTGCATTGCTGTGGCAGTGAAGTGTGATGTGCTGGGTGCAAGCCAACAAACCTTCATCGTATATCTTTTCTGAGACCACTGGAGGCCTGTAAGCCAACATCCATAAAGCTTGACCTCATGCACATGTTTGCCTGTATTTTCCATGAGACTGACTGTCAGTTTGGCAAAACATCTTTTGTTACCAGCTGGAAGCTGTAGGGCTAAATACTGAGTAACCTTGAGGAGTTTGATTCCAGTATTATGTATATCTTTACCCCCGCAGTGAGCATAATTTACCTCATTCCCCTGGAGCACATTAGAAATGCAGAGTGGGTCAGTACGTCTGACCCTAGCCGTCAGACTAACAGCATGTGGCAAAGAATCAGAGGAAAAACTCAGAGCAGAAAAACAAATGGCAGACAACAATGATCTTTTTATCTTCACACAGGAAACTGAAAGAGAGAAATGGAGAAACTCTGGATAAATCGGGAACATTTTAGGAGAAACTGAGCAAAAAATAGCATAGAAAAACTCGATGACAAGTAAATAGAAGAAAAATTTGGACTAAATTTATAGAAACTGCTATGTTCAGTCTACAGAAAAATCTGATATATTCCTCTGATCTGAATTTAAGGATAGACATTTAATTACAAGTTATCACGCTGGATTTCAATGTGAAGACATCGTCTGCTGTACATGTACACACAACAAGGATTACACTAAGAAACTGGATTGAAATTAGCATTTAAATTTCCAAATCTGGTTTGAATAAATCCCCCTTCATGTGGATTTTTAGCTGTCTAGTCATACAAATTGCATCCAGATTAATTTGAATGTGTCTGACTCTGAACAGGACCTGAATGAGTCATTAAAACAACAACAATGTATGTGTCTGTTTTGAGTGATGGTGCACATAGGTACCAGGTCAGTGTTCAGGCAGTTTAGTTTTTCCATTTGAAACGGAAACAGAAAATTAGAAAAAACACTCGTTTTTCCCATTTTCGTTTCCTAATCCAAAATGTAAAAACAGAAAACGAACTGTTATCCGATTTTACGATTTTGTCCACAAAACGAAAATGGAAAAAACGGATTCTTCGTTTCAAATGGAAAAACAAACTGCCTGAATGTACCCCGACCGTACGACAGGAGTCAAAGCAAGAAGGGTGAAAGTGAGAAATGGATGAAAGTGGGATAGAGATGGACGATTTGGGGCAAACATTTAGATACACGTTCCGTGTACTGGGAGAAAAGATAATCTTCTATGTTGTTGCCACACCAGAGGCTGCTGAATTGGCAAAGCAAATCCAGCTTACCCAGAGGATGATGGTCAGTCTGAACACTATCATGTTTACCCCTAAATTCCTGAAAACTAAGCTTTTGTGCAAGGAGGATTTAATCTAAACACAACCATATTTGATTTCTTTGTAAGATGTACAGCTGCTTCTAGCTGTCATTTCTTCTGTTACAGGAAAGAAAGCAATCAAGCCCCAATCATGGTTACAACACACCTACACCAGTCAACCCTTGTAGTGAGACTTGCTGTAATATGTTTTCCATCTGTTGCTGTCTGAATGATGGCCCAGCAGTAATGGTGTTCACCCTCTGAGGCTCACTAAAGCAATCCCCAGAAAATCCTCCTCTTTTTTGTTATAGAGTGTTAGGAAAATACCTCCCAGTCGCTTCAAGGGACACTATGGCGTATGATGAGAAGTGACATCACATTCAGTCCTATTCAAAGGCCAAATAAATCATTGACTGCTATATTGCTAGTTAATATCATGGGGACTTTGTGGGTAAAAAAAAGAAGTTTGTTTTAGCAAGAAAAGAAAAACAAGGCTAACATATCACCACATATTTAGATTTTACTCCTTCTACATGGCTGTAATGTTTGCTATTCAATATCTCTCTAAGTTGTGTCGTCTGGACTGATTGAAGATGTAGAAACGGATTTAGCTGAAATAAGATTTTCACGTCAGTTACCTTTCCATCCACACAATTTGATCTTGTTAAATAATTTAATTTCAGAGCAGTAATTGCCTTTCCTTCTCAGCAATAAAATTGCATAGCACATAGTTTTCTTTTTTTAGGGACTGCCTTTGCTGATCTTATGAAGGACTAAAATCAAAACCCTTTAGAAAGTAAGAAAGACTGTGAATCATTTGGGCAGAGAGTATAGATGCTACAGTGAAACTGGTCTGGTTTGTGGCATTAAGGATTGAAGCTGTCTTAAGGTGAAACGAGTATTTCTATGGGTAAAACTTCCAATTAATGTCATATTTCTTATAGCAATTATTAAACCATTCCTGAATCACTTAAAACTATTTTCTGCTCCACCTCTCCTGTCATTAATCTCTAACACTGTGACTGTCATGGTCTTATCTAACATTTTCTCATCACCCAAGTGTACCGATAGAACTTGTAAGATTATTTTATTCTGATTTGAAAAGGAAATGGTTCAAGAAACAGAAATCTGATGGAAAGTAGCTTGTTTTATTTTGTTGGTTGAAGGTTTTCTGAAATGTTTCTCTCTTGGGAGGCGAACCTCTGCCGCACTGGTGTGTGAAACGTTTGTTCCAGGTCTGCATCTCTTCTTATCTCTCCTTTGTTCTTCCATTATACATTTCTTATCTCATCTAATCTGGTCTCCTTTTCTCTCTTCCACCCTTTGGCATGTTCCTTTCCTCTTTTTCCTTTCACATTCTCTGTTTGCATACCTGTATCTGTCTCTCTCCTATCCTCCCTCAGTCTGTGCTCTAATCTAGCTGTCAATCATCTTGTCATCATGGTTCCAAAGTCTCATTTTCTGGGCAGGAATCCATTAACAAAGGGCTGCTCTGCTATTACCTGCCAAATTACCAGGCTGTCCCTGACAATTAGTTGGGAGACAAGGGACACCAGGCTGTGGTGGACACGGCCATCCTGACAACTGGGAACCCATCCAAACACTCACACACTGGGCCCAGGAAATAGGGCTTTTCCATGAACAAGTATTTCCCCCCAAAATTAGGAAAATTCAACAAGATTATTGGAACGGTTCGATAATAGTATGACTTCTGTGTTGTTACTTACAGAAAGGAAATATATTACAGCAACCTTTGACTGAACAGTTAACTTTTAGTAATGGTGACAGTTTTTCTCACTTTTAAGTGTTAATTACTTGTTTCCCCTGATGTGAAGCTGATTTAAGATTAAATATTTGTATCAGATATTGCTTTTCTTTTATATCACCTGCAAAAATAACGTTCTCATCCTTTGTTTCATTATATTTTTCATTGTCCTTTTGTAATTAGCATTTGCTGAGTCATGATAATCTTGGTCAATATGAGTATAGTAATAATACATTAATAGGTTTTTGTGTCTGTCCATAATTTACACTTTAATACAAAGGAAAGCAGAGCAAGTGTTCACATGTAAACAACTTTAAATCCAAGCTCTGCCTACAGAATTTTAAGTATATTTATTACAATGTTATATTGCTCATTGCTCACACTCCCTGTGGTCAAGGACTGTTTTGCCCCTCAGTGCCCTGCCATGTCACTACACTTTTTACTATGTGCTGTGTGTACATGAGCGTGTGCGTGTGTGTGTGGGTCTATGTCTGGGGGTGGGAGGGACAGGTTGTGACCCTTATTTTACTTTTGTGAAGCACTTTGTGTTACATTTATTGTATTAAAAGTGCTATATGAATAAAGTTTGATTTGATTTGATATTGTTTGTGTTACGATGAGCCCATACTGGTGGGTTTAACGTGACACTACAAACTGTAAAATCTTTCTTATTCAAGGTGCAGATAAGTTTCAGCTTTTTTTTATTACAGTTTAATTTGATAAAATTTGATTACGATCAAATTACAATTTGATACATGTAGCTCCTGGTGGTCCATTTTTTTCAATCTGGGAGTTTGCCTTGTCTTTTTTAGTAGTCTGTCATGATATTGCACGCTAGAATTATCAAAGAGGAATGTGCATTCTTGCCAAATTAAACCAGATTTTGCTCAGTTTCCTCAGTCCAGATTGACTGTAACTTCTTCACAGTGATCGTGCTTGCCATTTGTTTATTGTATTCCTCTTTTGGGTTCCCCTCTGTCACATCCCCTGACCCTGTCTGCATTTTCATTGACTGTAACTCCTTGCTTACTCCTCATTCACCTTAAGATTGTGATTCTTGACCCAACTACACAATCTACTTCTGCTGTTGTGGGTTGACACAACAAACCAAAAAACAACATTTAGAATAATCCATTTTCTTTGGTAGATTTACACTGATAGAATATAGTCTGCAGATGAAATAATAATAGAAAATGACTTAAAAAAGATTTTCCTCTTCATTTCTAGGGTTACTGTCCTTTAATATCTGATTAACATTCTAACCCAGCCTTGTTCTGTCAACATGTGACTGTTTGAAGCTGGATCAGACAAAGAGAACAGGCTGGACATCAGACCTTTGATCTGACTGCCTTGTGTGTGCATGAGTATGTGTGTGTATAAGGAGAATATAAGAGTGTGTATGTTGTCCTTTTTGGCTATTTCACATGAAAGAGACACACTTGAGAGAAAAAGGACAGGTAGAAACTGGCCTTTTGATCCTAACCTTGGATAAGGAGAAAGGGAGAGTGTATGTCTGTGTATCTATGCTACCATCTGAAGAGATCATTGAAACTGGAGTCTCAAGTCTATTTAAGTGGCAGAAGTGCAAATGTGGAGAAAAAAAAGAGCAGAATGCTAACATTGTGACAGACTACTGAGAAATGTAAATGAGGGGTGTATGTGATGTGGACTGGAGAGGTTATATGAAATACACACATAGAATGCACACACATAAAATAAACAAATAAATCTCATCCCAATCTGCAGAAATCTCACATCGGCTGATTATGAATGGATGTTGAAACTTCTGACTTTATCCGTTATTCAGCTTTATTATTTTTTTAAATGATTTATGTCTTTTCTCCTCTATCTGTCTCATGAATGAAATATCTCACGAAATACTTTAAAGAGGAGGAATTCTTTTTTTGTGTGAAGGCACTGAATTAAGACATCACAGATAAAAATAAAAAAAGGCTCAGTGAGAGCTGGGGTAGAGGTCATTTTCACCCTGCCATATCCAGCTGGCATACCCAGTCAGTTGCAATCCATCCCTTAACATCAGCTTCTTAATCCATTATATTCCAGTGGTTACACACACAGGCTAACACTTCTACTTCTGGAAACGTTGTCAGGATACGTGTATGTGGATAAGTGTCTGTTAAGGACTTTATTTGTAGAGGTTTTGCTGTCAGTAAGGAAAATAAGGATTTTCATCATGTTGTTGTCCCATTCCATTTTAACATGATATCAGGAAGTCGTTAAGGGCCGACCCATTCTATTCTACTCTGTTGCATTTAAATCCCCAGACATCGAAGAGATTGATGGTAAAAACATTCCATCGCCTCTCTCCCAAATCCAAATTACACTTCAGGTAAAGCAAAGGCAATGGGGTCAGCTTGTAATCTGCAAAAGCATAATCACTCTCATGCATAATAGAACAGTCCTGTGGTGTAATGATAACTCAAGTATGGAGATAGCTAGTTGCCTGGGTAATCAGTTATTTGCAAAAGATTACTTCCATTCGATGTTTCACGTGTTTAACTAATGATTTTATCCAGAGCTACTAACAATAAGTGTGCAAGCTAAAGACACATGAGCAGGACTGTTAATGGTGTTATTTTTACTAACTTCTTTATCCTCTTTGTGATTTTTGCACATTCAGCAGCTGATGTTGTTATCCAGATAAAGAAAAGTTGCTGATGATGCTGTCTGTTGGCTTTTGGTGACTGCTCACACTTTGTAGTATCTTTGGGAAATAAGGACACTCCTCAGACACAAAGAGGAAAAACATAAGGCTAAATTGAGTTCGAGCTGTGGAGTCAGGACATCAATATCAGCAGCGCTCACTTCAACTGGGGGTCAGACATGCACAAAAAAAGCTTCATCAACTAAACTCCTGTGAACTGAACTTTCTGTGAAGTTAACTGTTTTCTTTTTTTCATTTCCAGTCTCACATTCAGACCACATGTCCAAAACATATCTGACAATAAAGACACAGAAATTGTGAGATGGTAATGCTACTTTGCTAGTTGTTTTGTTGTAGGGCAGCGATCATGAGAAGTGTTTACCATATTCCGCTTTTGAGAATATTTAGCCAAGTCATGTGTATCTTGTTCCTCATCCTGAGTATGAAGTTAGAAAAGAAAGATCATTCAACAATATTATATTGCTTGTTTTCTATTCTAACAAATTGTTGTGCAATGCCAGCTCCTAACCTGTCCTATATAGACTAATCCGCGCAAACACCGGAAGTAGACCGTCCGCCATCTATGCGGTTCCTCCCCTTATGAATTCTAATGAGAATCGAGTCATTTTCTGCCTGAAAAAGCTTGTTTCTTCACAATATCAAGGAGACCAGGGAGGATGTGCGATTGTTGGTTTCTATAGCAGTAGAGGAAAACTTCACGAAAATTGCTCCTGTCTGAGACCGCTGGTTCATGCTAGTTTCATGCAGAAAACAGGGATGTTGGACAGAAAGGGTCGAAAATATTAATTGAAAGGATTTTATTCCACAAAAACAGTGTGTAAGTCTCAGTGAAAAGTTGTCAGTCTGATGTAAATCCTGCGTTCCCACGCTGCTGTCCAGCTAAACATGGAGCAACATGTCATGTTTATTATGCTAGTTGTTGCTACGATACGCGGAGCTGCCCTGTTGCTGAGAGTAAATGACTAATGTGGGAGATGTTGTGAAGTGTTACAAAACGTAAACCTGCAACACAAAGAAAAACCATGTGGACTTTAGTTCTAGCCTCATAGATGTAAAAGTGTGAAATGAGCGTGCTGTTTTAGCTGTACTTCATGCTGGTATGAGACATGGAGAAGTTCTGCTGTTACACTTCCGATGATCTGTCCGTCATCACGTTGGTGTTGGAGCCTTAAATCAGACATGTTGGGAACTTCTTTGTCCCGGAGTTCATATAAATACTTTTATTCTAGTTTTCAGAAGATTGTTATGAAACTGGCGTAACCGCTGGAGCATTAATCCAGAGAAACTCATTCACACGGACACACCGTTGCTGCAGGTAGTCGCAGGAAACGTCAGAGCCGCTCTGCTGCTCTATGGGAGACTTGGAGTTTCATCATAAACTAAGTGATTGATTAAATAATCTTTAATACCTTTAAAAAAAATCTGATAAATCTTTTATATGCAGTAATTGGCTACAAGTAATGATCTAGCTTGTACAGCAACGTATTTTACTGAGATGGGGTGGAATCCAGCTGACTTTTTTCTCCTTTCTATATTCTGGTTATTGTTCAACCTATGCTAAATTAACATGTAAAAATAAAATAACTTAAAGACTGGCTGATCAGATAAAGTTATTAGTAACCGTGAACCGCTGTCTAACGTCGTCAGTCCAGATATTCTTCCTGCCGTCAGTGTCAGCAGATGGCAGCGGATGCCCCGTTGGTCACCAAAAAGATGGTGGCGCTGCACACACAAAACGGCCGGCGGATTTGTCTATACCGATGGGCATTTCTAACTTGTTCTATTACGCTTACAGTGGCAAGCTGTAGGAATAATAGAATTGATAAAGGAAAATGTAGGGATGTAACTTTTTGTAACCTTGAAATTAAAATAGTATTTTACTGTACAATTCATTTAATATTTTGTTTATTTGCACAGTTTAGAGTATTTATGGTGTTGTGTTGTGTGCACTAACTTCACATTCTGAAGTGTGTTTGGGTGACAGCTGGTTGCATTCACACTTGTGAATTCACACATGTCCTGAATAGCCTTCTTGCTAGATTATGCATCTTTTCTGTCTCCTGTGTGTGTTGTATACATGTAAGCAACTGCCTGTGGATGTGTGTGTGTGATGTTAAATTCGGTCGCACTTTCCTTCAAAGCAATTTCTGTGTGATAATTGCAACCCTCAGACTGATTTCGACTAATCTGTTCTGAATTTCAATACAACTGCTCTTTAACATCAAGGTCCTCTATATGAATAAGAGGATGAGAGTTAGAGAAGGGCAGAAAAGAGTCAAGCTGGATTTAAAGTAAATGTCATATTGAGTTTATATCTGTCTTTTTCACTTTCTTTCTATTTCTTTCTATTTTCTTTCTTTTCTATTAAAACCTAAAAGTTTTTTGATTGGAGGAGATTCATATAATATTTTTGTGTTTGCATTCTGGTTTATACTAGAATGAATTAAACTTTTTAAATCTTAATGAAAAGAAAACTGAAATAATTGTTTTTAGAGCTGGGTTAAAAAAAAGGGAGTAATCAATTTGAATTGATTCAAAATTGTTTTAATCCAATATTGATTTATTACACTCAGCAATCTATTTTCTTTCTGTTTCTTTTTCCTCTGACAACAGTGACCCTACTTTCACGCGACTTACTAATGCTTGGCAAGATCTTAGCATATGCAATTTAAAGGTTGCCTATCTCTCTTCTGTCCAAAATCAGCTTCTCTCACCCAGACAATGCCAAATTCAGATATTTTCATTCACCATTGGATTACATTCACCTGTAAACTATTTAGCAGCTTACCTCTCAGACTAGCAGCTAACGCTAGAACGTAGGCTTTGCCATGTTCAACAAACACTGAATGTTTTGAAAACAACAGGAAGCGACGTCTTCATGCACATACGGACTTAAATCTGACCATTATATGCATAAACTAAGAAAAGGGTCTATATAATGGTCAGATTTAAGTCTGTATGTGCAGGAAGTGACGTCTTCATGCTCATACAGACTTAAATCTGACCATTATATAGACCCTTTTCTTAGTTTATGCATATGTTACTGGCACATTCACAAACCTACTTCTGGAGGAAAGTGCAGCTGTTACGTGAACTAGATTTTCTATTAGTCTTTACTGAGGAAATAAGAGCGATGCCAGACAGGTATGTATGTGACTGTTCTAATTATCAAGGTGAGGCACATGAACAGGGAATAAGTTTGCAACTGTTTCCCATGGACAAACACCTTTGAGCAGCCTGGATTCATGTGATCGGCCGCACAAAATGCACCGGGTATGCTGTGCACGTTGTCTCTGGTTGGCCATCTGATGACACCAAACACGGGGACTATTGCCTATCTATGGACATGAAGAAGAAGTTGAGAATCAAAATAGAATAGAATCAAATCAATTCAGGAAATTGGTGATACCATGGTGATACCCTACCCTAATTATTTTGGGTATATCTGAGCTATGAACTGGTGCTGTTACTGTTTTTGGCTTCTTACAGTTGACCTCATGCTAAAAGTCTTGGAGTGATCATTGATAACTCAATCAGTAGATCAGCTCAGTGGTTAAAATTGTATTTTATTTATTTGAGGATGCTCGGAAAGGTCAAGATCAAAAGAAGATCTGAAAAAAAAATCATTCATTTACTCATCATGTCTCGGTTAGACGGCTGCAACTCCCACTATCATGGCTTAGATCAGTCGTCTCTTCATCGCCTGCAGCTCACTCAGAATGCAGCTGCTTGTATGCTGACTGTGAGGAGACGACATGATCCTATCACTCCAGAGCTTGCTGCTCTTCATTGGCTTCCCATTATTTTTCGGATACAGTTCAAGATTTTATTACTTGTTTTTAAAGCCTTGAATGGTATGGCTTGTCAGAGCTGCTGCACCAGCATGCTCCAGTTAAAAGCTTTGAAGTCTTCCTCCCAGCTCCTCCTGGAGGTTCCATCTTCCAGGCTTAAATTCAGGGCTGACAGAGCTTTCTCAGTGGCTGCTCCTAGATTGTGAAACAGTCTCCCCATTCACATCAGGTCCTTGCTTAAGACCCACTTCTTACACTGGTTTAGTTGAGCTGGACATTATTTTAACTTTTAACTTTTTATTCCTGATTGATTATGTTAATTGTTTTATTGTTTTATTTCTATTGTACAGCACTTTAGGTAACTGGGGTTGTTGTAAATGTTCTATATAAATACATTTAAACATGAACTTATGCTACTACTTATGACTGTGGCTTACAGGTCTTATGTTGCCCTTTTGCTACCTTAAATCACATTTTACATGCTTTCTTCCAACTCAAGGGTTTCTCTGAACTTAATACAGTGGCTCAATTTATCACTCTATCCTCTCTTAGTATTCATCACTTTGAGCAGCAAGATTTAGTTCCTCTTTCTCTTTACGTATCCATAAATTGTTTTTAAATGAACTTGTATTTAAATGAACTTTTTCAGTTGGTATATAGATCAAATTCTGCAAACATCTGTGCTGATGTCTTATGAGCAGTGCTCAAATACCTGCATTAAGCCATTAAGATATTAAAACACAACATCTTCATCATCATTAGCACGGTGGATTCACAATGTTTTAAAAAGTATTGAATCTGATATTTTGAATGGCAGGTATCAATTCCAGGGTATCAATGCACCCATCACTAATAACCACTTTCACACATTTGCTTGAGTCCTGTGAGAATGCAAATGTCTTCAAAATTCTGGATTTTCTGCAGAGATTTCCCATCTAGGCCCTTCATAAAATATCGGGATCATCAGTGTGTGAGAAGATGTATGAATATACAGTATTTGCAAATATCACTGCCACTGTGCATCTGAGCGAGTGTGTGTACTGGTGAGTGATTGTCCTTACTGCTGACTTGTATACTTCCCGCTTGGTCCCAATACATGCAGATACATGTACTCACATCAACAAAATAAGAAGTTTTGACTGCTTTTCTCAACATGTTGGAGAGAAGACATAACACCCACTGTGTGATTTCTGCATCACATCGTGCCTCCTGTACGCTTTAGACAGCCATTCTCCTTCACCTCTTCCCTTGTTTTTCCGGTCAGGAGAGCACATCTCCAGCATGAAGCCTCTCGTTGTCATGTGCTTGTGTGGAGTTTTTTTTTTATGCTATTTTGACCTATTATAACATTTGAGTTATTTTATGTTGGCTGCTTTGACTGAGCTACTGTTTTAGTTTTTGTAGTTATTTGTTTACATTTCTATTCATTTGCTGTAAAACAAATTTCTCACTCTTCAACAATAAACCCAGTGCATTCGGTTGCAGTGCGTAAAAATAAGCATGTGTCAGGCAGGGGCAGTCTGATGGTTATACTGTACATATGACATGCAGATTCTACTTGCTGCAAGGTCTGTGTTGCAGTGTCTCTGTCAATATTTCTGATGCTGCCTGCCGGCCCACATATGATGAACTTTGTTAAATGATTTTGTTGTAAATGCGTGCTAGAATCTCCCACAGTATGTGTCCTACATTTGTGGGATTCTGTTAAATTATACCCAATATTTGCAAATCCCATGGCAAATTTCAGGCCTCACAGCTGCTTTTTGTTTGCCCAGACATTAGTAAGTAAGAAGCTTCTGTTTTTGTTTGTTTTTTTAACAGAAGAGTGCTGCTTTAAAAATAAAAATGTATCTACCTACAGCAAAATTAAGGACATGTTTCATCATTGATACAGCTACCAGTTGCCTTTTTTTGTCTCCCAATGATTACAGATCATGTCCTATAATTTGCTCAACAGAAACAAAGCACATTATATTCCACCCTTTTTTCTCTCTGTACTAGGCAGCCCTCTTCAGTGAATGTGGCAGACTGAAAATTAGTCTATTCTTTTTTTTTTTTCTTTAAAGATACAAATCTGATTCAGTGAAGTGGTAAACTTTTCTTTCCTAAACTTTTAGGCACTTTAAATGGTCATTAATCATTATCTATAAATAATCTGATTAATTCTGTGGTATCACAATGGCCCCAAACATACAGCCAGTCACAAAGTGTTAGCACCATAATGGGAACAACAGGAAGTCAACAACATATGGTTTGGTGCCCTCAGAGTCCTGATCTCAGTCTCACTGAATCACTCAGAGATCACACCAATAAGCAAGAGCAAATGAGACCTTCTATATTTACAGAGGATCTGTGGTAAGTTAAACAAAATATCTCAAATAGCTTGGCAGACAAGTCAGCCAAACCAGCCATACACATGTAAAAATTGAATTTATATCTAGTCAATTTTTCATCCAATTATTTCAGTGTTCAAGCACTCTGCTCCATAGTCAGTCTCTTTCTGTTGCACACATTCTTAGTGTGGTCCTTCAGCAGATGTAGTGCTTCTTTGTTTTATATCTTTCCTTCTGAATTTCTGTTCCGATTCTCTGTTTAATCCTGTAGTTTCAGAGCATCCCAATTCCCCTGAAATACAGCAGCCTAATTTTCTTGGATTTCAATATGATTCAGTTGATCATTCAGAGCAATATTTTTGGAGACTCTTTCAAATTTCTGATCGTGACAGCTATAGTATCCATGGCTTACATATTCCTGCACCATGCCAGATCTCCCGATGTGTATTTTTTTGCGGCTGAAAAAAAAAAGAGAGATAGACAATTTGATTACTTTATGTATGTGCTAATGTGGGTTCTTGTCATGTCGAGTTAATTTATTGAGATTAACAAACTCATTACTAACCAATCAGAAGTTGAGTGAGCCTTGGAAAATGATTGGTTGAGAGCTGCAACCAAGGCCGATGCTAGACCATAAATTGATCAGAAATGTTGATGCTTTTGTAAATGTAGTCTATGTGAGTTTTGTTGGCATGATGCAGGGTAAGTTTGGAAGCCTGGAGAAACCATCCTAATCAATAACGGACCAATTGTGAACTTTTTTTTTAAAATCACGGGCACCCTCCTTAACACTTTAAGATCTTAACCAGGAGGAGGGAAGGAGTTTATAAAAAGGTGGAAATTTTGGTTTGCTTGATGCCATACGTTTTCTGTATAAAGATAGGAGTGTTCTCACCTGTGTGTGCGCATGCATGTCCCTGTGTGAGGAGGAGGAAAATTATAAACCAGCAACCATGTAGGATGGAATGCCATCATTTAAATAAATGACTAACATCATGCTGTTTAGTTTTTAAACACAAGTGCTGAGCATGGATGGAAGAAATGGGCAGAGATGGCAGTCTTACATTACTGAAGTTAGCTTCTAATTGGAGATACTCATAAAGGCTTTGTTTATGGCTTTTGTTGGACATTGATAGACCGGGTCCTGCTGAAAAACTGCAAGACTTTCATTCAAATGTGGACTCAATTATTCTACAGTTTGTAGATTTATTACCACAGTTTAACCTATATTCTATTTATGAAAATGCACATAAGGCTAATTTTTATTAATGTATTCACAGATGGAGTACAATCTATAGTCTGTCTGTCAAGGACCAGTTTGACAGATAAAATGCTATAAAACAGAATGGTTTGTAATTTCATTGACCTTAAAGACTTGGGGATCAGCAGCCAAGCCATGTGCTACACCATCAAGGAAATATCAGGGACAGCTGAGGGCTGCAGCCAGTGGCTGTGGATCTGGAGGAAAGGTCCCAGCTGGGCCCCAAGAAGTTAGGGACACATACCTATGTCTGATCAACCTGCGGTGGACCTGCCTTAGCAGAAGGTGTATTGTGAATAAAAGGCCAAAACATCTGATGATGCCAGGGTACACAACTGAAGGTGTGTCCCTAATTCCTACAGGCAGAAGACATCTGGAGCAAATTTTGTGCAGAAGACCTTTGAAAAGGAAATGGGATGTTACCATCATGTCCTATGCTTTAAAATTGGGTTAAAGTAACAATGAGAATTAAAAATTTTAGAATTATGTACCCATTGACTTTCAACAACCACATCAAAGCTGTCACTAAGACAGCTTTTTACCATCTCAGAAACATCAGTAGAATAAAAGGTTGAGTCTTCCAGAAAGACCAGGGGCCTCATGTATAAAAGAGTGTGCAGCTTTCACACTGAAAGTTTGTGTAGGGACAAATTTTGAAAAGTGCGGCGCACAAAAAAATCCAGATGTATAAAACCGTGCGCACGCATGTGGCTGCGCAGCTTTCCTTTATACATCCCAATTTGTAAAAGAAATAGAGCTCAGCTGCTGGTGTCGCGTGGACCGCCCTGTCTCCGCCCTGTCTCCGCCCTTAAATACATATGTAAATATAGTATAAATACGATGCAGGCTTCCACCCTTTGTTCAAATTACCATGGCGAAGGCATTGGGAAAGAGTCAGAAAAAGAATTTCACTGAATATGAAATAGAGGTGTTGGTGTCCGAGGTTGAGGCAAGAAGGAACATTTCATTTGGGAGTCGTGCCTCTGGAGTAATAAAATGAAAACAAATAATTTTTTGAGAGACATCAGCGCGCCATTAAAGAAACTGGCTGAAAAATGAAACTGTGTGTGTGTGTGCTCTATACCTGTATTGTTGTACAATGTATGTATGCCTCCAATATCTCAATTAGGAATACTGTGACTACAAGATATCACAAAATGTTGTAAACAGTTCAGACTGTCACATTGAACAAAAATAATTAATCTTTATATGGCAGGACGAAGGAGAACCCGGCCAGGGATTGAACCCACAACCTCACGAGTGTAAGTCATGCGTGCTGACCAGTTAGCCAAAGTGATACTTCTTTCACCAAGTAGCCAGGACACATTATCAATCAGAGACATAGACTCACACTGTCACCCCTACAAGCTAGCCATCACATACGGCCCCTGCTTGAAGTGTGTTCCCAACACTACTTTTCCGAAGTGTAAAGGAATCATGAGGTGAATCAGGCCAACATGCCGCTATATTTGTGAGACACGTTTGTGCATCACAATTAGTTGCACATTTATTGAATGAAAATATTTTTGCTTCACAAAAGCAAATTCATTTCCAGAAGGTTCCCTTATAGCAA
>JAOXYM010000017.1:24299568-24310615 GCA_028567055.1 Leptatherina wallacei
TGAAAGTTAGATTTATTTATTTATTTATTTATTTATTTATTTATTTATTTATTTATTTATTTATTTATTTATTTATTATATATTTATATTTATTTATATCATTTGTCTGTATATCTACTCTATCTCTACTTCTATCTCTATCTCATCCTCTCAAATGTTTTGGATCACTTTCCCATTAAATCCAATGGGAAATCCCAAACTTTTGAGCGGTAGTGTATATATACATATATGTATATATATAATATACAGTATATAAGTCCTTTCCTATCCCTGTACATGCACAAATATAAGCGACACAAAGGAAGATGGATTGCCCACTCAAATGTACACAAATACTTTTGTCTCTGAATGCTTCACTTATATAAGATAAAACATACAAAGCTTTGAGGTTGGGCAAATTGAGTCATTTGAGGAGTTCCAATCTAGCTGCAGAGCTCTTCTTTGCACTGAGACAGGTCTCCTCAAAGTGATGATGAATGACTCTGCTGTTTTAGCTATAGATCTTAATACAGCGTTGACAGTGTTGATCATTCCCACCCGCTCATCTCAAGCAAACATCAAATATTTCAAAATCTGACTCAGCATCTTAGATTCTCTTTTGGATTAGATTAAAACCTCTGTGTCATCTTTCACTCATGGTCTTCATTACATAGATGATTAAATGCTCTGACATACAGTGATGGGGATAAAATAGGCATCCCAATTATTATTTCATGTAGCAGATATTGTAGGATTAAAGATAGATGGTTTGTCTTTAGTTAGCTTACACAACCATCAAAGCAAGAATATTTAAAAAACTATTTAATAGATTAACCTCCAGCTAATCATTTGCTGTACTCAAGCCTAATAGATTCTGTGAAAGTTGGAACAATACAGTATTTTTGTCATTTCTTTTTCTGATTTATGCTACTATTTTTACTATGAATTATTAATAAAACAGCAATTTTATTGCAGCAATTTTCACTGAATTTATCATGAAGCATAACCTAACCTCACTTATTCAAAAATGCATGGGGTATGTTTCTGTATTCAGCTAAAATGTTTTGTAGCCCTCTTTCTGTTCTTTTTCTGTTTACCAGTGGAAATATATTTTTATTAATTTGATCGACGAAAATATCTATTGTTGATCCTTTTTCTTCAGATTAAGATCCTTTCAGAGATCCAGTCTTAAGCATTTGCCTCTCGTTTCGGCAATAGCAGCTGAACAGCCTTCGATCTGGAATATGTGTTTTTTACAATGACAAATGATCCTGTCTTGTGAAACACAGCAAAAAAACCCATGGACTTGATTTCACACATAGCTGCCCTCCATACATTACATATTGGTTGAAGGGAAAAAAAACTTAAATAGATGGATAATAAAAAAAAAGTCTCTTTCTTATAGAGAGGGTCTTAATCCTAAAGAATAACCTGCTTCATAGTCTTAATGTAAAGTATACATACATACATACAGCAGCCTGGCAGTGACTGTGTGGATCCCTTCTCTGTTAAACATGCTTCGAGTTTTAAGATTTACAGTTAATTTCATGCTTTGTGAGAATATTTCTTATAGAGAACGTTATAGCCATATGTATCTAGGTAATACCTTTTTTGATGCATTCCTACAGCTTAACTCTAAAGCTTATGTCTAAGAGATACTTCACTTAATCCCTCTGAGAGTGTTACTTTAATGTTATTTTACCTGTCTTTATTATGAGCAGTAGCCTCGATTACTTAACACACAGCCATTTTTTTCCAGGTTAGACTGCTGCATACAATGGACAGACATAATATTGCCTACCATTGAATAAGTCCTCCTCATATATCCAAAAGGACTCTTACCAGTGAATTTGTGGACTGAGGATACTTGAGGTTGTTCTGGAGTGTCTGATACTGGGATGCTGGCAATGATTCCTTTGAGTACTGTTGGTTATGAGGTGGAGTTTTTGTGGATTGCTTATCACAGATGCATCTATAGTGCATATGGGATGCTATAAACACTGTCATATGTAAGAAACATTGCAATCCTGTAAGTTCTGTATGTTTTTTTTGGTGGGTTTACAACAAGATAGTACTGGTGAATTATATCAGATTTCATCGACAAAATATGCTTCATCCTAAAATGTCAAAGTTTGCAGAAATCATTATTGCTCGTCAAACATTGCCAGTTACAAACTTCAGTGTGATGAATTGCTGAAAGAAGGATGCACAGATTTCTGTTGACAGCAGTCTGGCTAACTTTACCTTCTTTCCTGAGGAAGCTGTGGAAACTCCTGCTGTGAATCAGCAGAGTTCGCTCTATGTTCTGAACAACACATATTTGGATCAGTCTGAACATGTGTGCCAGTTGACACACACTCATTCTCTCCCAGCAAGCCTCCAACAAATGACAGCCAGCAGGAGGTGGCAAAGTTCAAGTTCAACTCAGTCAACAAGCAAAGGGTTTTTCATGCTGGTTTTATAAATGAATGGAAAATTATGCAGGTTGTAGTTTTACAAATGATAATGATTTGCTGGTTTATTTTCGGTAGATATCATCGTTCATTGAAGAGTCTGGATAGTGAGTTGGAGAAAACAACTTGAAGAAAAATCTGAATTGGAAACCAATTTTTATGGAAAGCTATCTGCATAGTATAGAAAGATACATGTTAAACAACTAATTAAAAAAAATCACAGGTAGATTATCAGAAATGCTCTTGTAGTGTTTAATGTATTCTATCAAAATCAATGCACATTGATATATCTTCCTTGTAAGGCATTCTCACAATTTCATCCAGATATTAATAAAATGTAAAAGGTGAAAACAATTTAAAGAGAATACACAACTGAGTTGTCTCGACTTTGCAACTTTATAAATTCACCTTGTGACCAGTAATACAGCGATGACAGGGCCGTTTGTTTTTCATTGCTGGCAGTAACTTGGAAAAGCCGCAACACAGAGCCTGACATGCTGGTTGTGGGAGAGCTTAAATCCCATGGTGCCAGTGACAGAACTATTCAATTTGCATATATTTGAACATAAGCTAAGAAAAGAAAGGTGAGGGGGCAGACAGAGGGGAAAAAAAGGTTGAGGAGGAGGAAAGAGTCGGAGAACAGAATGTTTTTTTGTTTTTTTTTCAAATAAAATCCAACAAACCAGTGTGTGAGTAGAGCATGAATTTGTTTGTTTCTAATTAAAACCCTGGATTCTGTAGTCAGAAAGCATTTCTTCTAGACAGAAAGCAGTTGGCAGTCAGCAGTGAGAGAAAAAAGATAAAAAGGTAACAGATTACATTTTCATTTACAGACATTTTCATTTTAGACTTACACTTGCCATTTCCAAATTCCAGTATGGATGTCTTTCTTGTTTTTACCACTTTATTAAATATCATGTGCCTCAATTTTTCTTTAATATTCATACAGTATAATGTGTACTTTTTTCCTTAATTAACACAGTCAGGACAACCAGAGTTGCCTTAAGCTACTCCATTGTTTTATTGATTGAAATTATATAAGCCAGGGGTTCCCAAACTTTTTGAGCCACAACCACCAAATAACATATGTTGGTGTTCATGACCCAACCTTGTTTTTTATGCATTAATGTGTTAAAAAATTAAGGTGCTTAATTTCACAGATGTATCTATTAAAGCTAGAGTTGGTAATGTTGGAGAGCTAGCAAGATTTGAAAAACTCAACCATTTTGAGACTAGTTTAGTCTCATGATCATTAGATTTATTCCTTCAATTTTTTACAGTAAATCTTATTTCAAAAGATGGGCTACATATAAGTGATGCCATTTCCATTCTTGTGTAATGTATCACATTAGGCACTAATGGTCAAATTTTTTAAAAGAAATGTACAATATAAAGGTAACAATCTTGTTCTCAGTCAAGTTGAAAACAACAAAAACAAACAAAATAACAATGATGATAACAAAAAATGAGAAGTCACAGGGTGACTGCCATCTAGTGACTCTTCGGTTTCAGCTGTGTGTGAACTACTCATAAGATAGACCCCCCCCCCCCCCCAAATTTTTCTTTAACGTCTTCATACATGGAGGGCAACACTTTGTTGTAAAATGCGACCTGCTGGACATACTGTAGCGTGGTTCAAGTACGCTAATTAAATGTTTAAATCCAGCGTTTTTCACCACCAAATAAGGCTGCAGGTCTGCTGCTATAAATAGCCCTATAGTGTTAATTATAGTTTTTGTGCGAGCTGAGGTCTGTGGAAGTTTTATTGCAAATGAGGATGGAATAGTTGGCTGGACCAGTGATGGTGTTTTCCCAGTTGTCAAACCGGCGAATGTGTCCTGTCATGTTCGTAGTGTGTCCTATGGTATGGTACACGCACATAACAGTGTGGTCTTATTGAACGTTGTTGACACAACTCACCGGGAACGCAAAATATTTCCACACTGGTGATTTAAGAGAAGCAGGAGCGGCTTCAAGCTCCGGTGCTGCGCGCACCAAAAAAAGGGGAAAAAAGGATCGTCGATCCTCTCTTTGATTTCGATGTTGATACCATAACGTAATTTCGATCGATGACAATAAAAAATGGAAATCGTGACACCCCTAACATGCAGGAATAAATCATTGCAGAATCACCATTGGCAGAGCAGACACACATGCTAATGGGTGTCAATATGACGAAACCAGATGTATCCGTCTGTCTGTTTGATGCTCCATGTCTTGTCCAGATGGAACTCTGCTAGAAATAATCTAATAGATGATGAAGAGATGAGATGAGGAATTGAAGCAATCTGAAGGGGAAATAATTCTGCATGTTTTAGTGTAGCTGTGCAAAGGAGAAATCATACAAGAGGAGTGAGAAATAAATAAGCTGAAGTCAACTTCCATCCAAGAATTAATAAACAAGTGAAGAACTCCTGTGTGTGTATTAAAAGATGAGAGAAGTATGACCTGGCAGGGGAGCATACAAACGTATGAAAGACAAATGTTTGTGTAGAACAACATGAAGTTGGTGGATGTGAAATATATTCTCATCTTTACTGGTGGTAGATGGAATTATACTAATGCAAAGAAAACACAAAAACTAAAGTATTTACCAAAAACATATATGTTCACTAATAAAAAAGCTCAGCAGAAAAAAGACAGGCAGAAAGCATTGGCACATTGCAATGGTGATCTGATTTCACAAAGTCTTCACACTTCATGGTGGATTTATAAACACAAAAGCCATAAATGTGTTTTGCACATTCATGGCGTCTGTCTGTCTGTGCGGCTTTAACTAATTTCTCTTTTGCCCTCAGACGTTGGCACATTTCAACTTAAAGACACTGGTTGCCAAGGGCCACTGCTCCTGGGATACAGGCTTAATTCTGCAGACAAAACCTATTGCTCAGTTGAACTCAAAACGTCTGGACAGTAAGAGCAGTGACAGAACTGGATTATCTTTGAATGTACTGAGATTTTTCCCAGCGGTATACAGCAAAGTAGTTTGTGAAATATGTAAGGAAAAGGAAAAAAGGATTGAAAGTATTGACACTTGTTACAAAATCGGAGTTTTCACTGAAGCAACAGATGCATCGGTGCAGATGTAACTGTGCTTTCACGTGAGCTTGAGTGTCAAAGAAAACTTTAAATGTTTATTTAACAAAAACTACATAATTCAGCACTTTTCTATATGCATGGTTAATGTTGATAGATACATTTACACAAGCTAAATTAATATTAATTACTTTATTATAGTTTGACACCATCTACATTTATAAGCTTTGAAAAATGTATGATTTTAGATGGAAATATTTTTGACAAAAATAGTGATTTTATGTCAAACTGTAATTTTGTATACATTTGGATGCATTTAAAGAGGTAGTGCACCCTAAAATGTGTATTTGAGCTGTAAACAACATAGTATTACTTACTTGTAATGAAACCACCAATACTGATCCTAAAATTGTTATTTTTTAAATATCTTTTAGAAATCTGGATTTTGTTGGTCAAACGGGACTCAAAACACCCCCTACAGGGTAAAACCAGGTTTTGGTTTTCATGATGTAGACCTAAATGCGGTGCACCTCTACGTCACGAGAAAATAAAAAAGAAACTCATGGCCCCTCCCTCCAGATGCAAAAAAAAAATATGGCTCAAACAGATCCGGTTCAGGTCAGGACCACCTTGTTCTTCCATTACTGTGGTGTCTAGCTGAGGGGATTCGGGAGGGGGAAAGTCTTCCCCCTCAAAAGACCGCTCTGTGGTGTAGGTACTTTGTAAATCTGTATCTCTTTCCATCTCTTGCCTGAGCTGCTGACTGTCATTCAAACGTTTCTGCCCGTTTCTGTTTCTGTCTATCATTGCATTTGCACATGTGTAATGCTTATCATTGACATGAACATTAAAGTAATGGAGATTGTTTTATCAAGCAGCCCAAATTCTTCGATAAGTTGTGTGAATGTCAGAGCTTCTCATTAACCCAGTAACAATTCATCTCATAAACATTAATAAACTTGTCTTTGCTTTTCTAAAACAACCTATGAAGCCATTATCTAGCACACATCTTACTACTCTGGTTTCGTAATGCCATTCATGTTATCACACAAAAACTTTTTGCAATACCTTTCTATAGCTACTCCCCATTATAGAGATCTGGACACAACCTATGAATCTGACTACTCTGCTGTAAAAGATTAACAAGCTTCTGTCTCAGTGAGTTGGTGTTTTTGAAAAGCAGATGGATGTAGTATCTGTTGAAGATTCTCCTCAGATATTCCAACCATGCATCTGCTCATCTTTCCATCTCCATCTGCCATTGTGATACTCTTCAGAAGAGCTGTGTTTTGATAAAACTGGACTCCAGATGGATGTAAATTATTAGAATGTAAATAATTTTATTGATCCAGTACAAGTTTTCTCCAGAGATGCACTGATTGCAATTTATGTGGCTCATTCTGATTTCCACATACAAAATAATTTTTGATGTAATTGGATATTTAACTATAAAACATTGTAACATTGCAACATAAGACATTTAAAAAAAAAAAATCTATCTTGGATAAAGTTATTTGTCCAAAATTCAACATGAACAGGAGTTGCACCAGTTTTCAATGGGGTTTCTTGCCAACAAATATTACAGAATCAAGTTGTAAGAGCCGTTTTGGCAATCATAGATGAAAAACGTACTTAATTAACATAGATTTTGATTATTAATTATTAATTGTTGTTCTTGTTGACTCAATGACAAATAACTTAATCATAAAATGATGTTTCATAGTTCATAATTATGATAAAGACTTATGGAATATTTAAATTGGCTTCGCTGGTTTTTCACTGATGATTTCACTTAGCTTATTTTACAGTAGAGCTGAATGATTAATAATGATTATTTTTTTCCTTCTAGTGTTTACTTATGGGAGACCTTGTAAGCGAGGCCTGCTCTGACTATGGGGTTGTTGCCATGGTGATCGTCCTTGTCTGGGTGGCTTGGGGCCCTGCACTGCAGCTTTAAGGTTGCGGCCTGGACCCCTGTCTGCTCTGATCTGGGTGGTTTCTATGGCGATGACCTCTGTCATTGATGGGGTGTCTCTCGATGTGTATGGATCCCTAAGATATTGTTCCTCACGCGGTTTAATGGTGTCAAGACCTGTACCTGTTTATGTTATTATTTCTACAGACATATTATGTTAGAGACAGTCTGTGTAGTCTGTTTAGAATGGGGATGGGTGGTGGGCTGTGCTAGCTTAGACTAACTGTCACATTTCAAAGTGAGTAATTCTATGTCCTGATGCACGTCACTGACAGTCATGCATGATTTAACAGGAGCTTTGCTCTGCCATACAAAGCAGTTTGAGCAAAAGTGCATAAGAGAGGGATTTATTGATATAAAAGAAACAATCTTTGTACTCATAACACTTAGATCAGATGTGGGGAACCTTGGCCCTCAACCTGCAGGTTTTCCATGCATCCCTGCTTCAACACACCAGATTCTAATTAATGAGCTACTGTGATTGCCTGTTGGATCCATTTGATTTGAATCAGGTGTGTTGGAGCAGGGATGCATGGAAAACCTGCAGGAAAGCAGCCCTCGAGGACCAGGATTCCCCACCCCTGACCTATATGTTTTGTTTTAACTTGATAATGAAAACTAGTGTATCAGACAATAGAAACAGTGGAAAAATACCATAAACCTATAAAGCCAAACATATCATATTTGATAAAGTTTCTGAGACATTTTGTATCACTTTATAGTAAAAACTTTGCTCAAAACTCTGCAGCATACAATATGATACTTGTCTTCTTCGTCTTAATGGATACCAGGAAGCATAAGGCTGCACTACAATCATTTTGACATGTCACATGGTAATAAATGGTAGATACAGCACCCCCAAAAAACAGTTAATTTTTTTCCACATTTTGTTAAAGGGCCAAATAATAACTTCAGATTTAACAAATTGGACTTTTTCCCCAGGTTTTCCTTTGGGCTTTAAAGGGTTAAGGTTGTCAACATATGTAGACCCAGTGAACATTAATTGGTTTTGCAAGGGTATGAAAGGTACATGAAAGGTGCTTTTTTTTACTCATTGCTTAGTGGATGGTGGTTTTACTGACCATAGGAGAGAAAAAATATATATCTGTGGCCTGGTGGGGTCTGTAAAATTAGAATTTTGACTCTAGGTGAAGCTTACATGGACTTTAAGGAGACGTATATTGTGCCCAGGACTGAAAACCTCATTGCTATTTCAATTTTTTTCTGTTCTGATTAACTTTTACTTTTATTTTTGTAATGCTGAAAAGTTCAAACTACAATGGCAAGTTTACCTTACTAGTGCTGTCGGGTTCTAAATGAATTGAAATTACCTCTTAAATATAGCTTTTTATCTCAATGGAGTTAACTTTTTAAAGATATTTTTATCGCAGCATCTTTAACATTAATGACACATTTATGACATAACTATAAAATTTATGAAAGCATCCATTTCTTAGTGCATGATTGAATATTGTCTTGTTTTAGTTAACCTATTTCAAAGGGGTAAAGTCCATGTTTTAATAGAGAAAACTCCCATTTGTAAGAAACAAAAGAGTTCAGTGCTATTAGGAATCTACACTTCAGAGAGAGATTGACTTCTTTAGAGGTGAATTCATCTGGCTGGGGACCCATAATACATTAAAGCACAGACCTCTTTCTGTCTGCACAACAATAGTTCTACTTTAATGAGCCCGGTTCCCTCAGGTAGCTGTGGAAAGATATTGAAGTGTGCAACATATATCTGGAATACAAAATGAGATTTTGATTTAATGATTCAATCAGAGCCTACATTAAATGATTAACTCTTGTTGGTGTAAATGTACCTTCATGCTCACTAGTTCAGTCTCACAATGTTGTTTATGTTCATCTAAAAATGTAAATACCAGTGATGGAGTGTTGATTCCCCAGATAGCTCCTGTATGACTGCTTTGTAGTCCCTCCATCTTAGAGAAGTGAGGCCATGAAAGTCAATGACCAAAACTAGAAAAATGTCAGACCAAGGCTTTAGTCCTACGTGATTCAAATGAAATGTTTTCATAACCAGTCTTTTTATAAGGCTCAACTGGATTACTGCAGGCTTAAGATCATCCTTGCATGTTTTGTTTTTGTCATATTCAGATCATTGGCTGTGCAACATTCACCTCTGAGATATGATGTGTTTCACACAATAAATGTGAACTAAAAACCAGCGTAATTCTAAAGGGCTCATATACTTTATGTTAAATAGAAATCGTTTCCCCTGTAAGCCATATAATTGGAGTATTCCAAAGGTACATTGAGCTCTTTAGACTATGTAGCTGATATATTTACTAGGTAAGGTTGAGAATGCAGACATGGCATTCCAGGTTGCTGTGAACATTCACAGGGTGACAGCAGAATGCATTTGGATTGGAAACAAAGAAAACTGGTATGCGAAATGTAAAAATTACATTCAGAGCAGAGCAGCAAGCTTTAACTCCACTGATGTGGTTGCCAGAGTAATGGGTACAGCTTTGTTGCAAAGGTTTGAAATAGACTTCTCTAATTTATATAAATTTAATTTTCATTTTATTTTGTCCTTTTTTCAGACATTTCATCCTGTTTTTTTTCCATCCTGTTTTCATCTTGTCTAAGTAATGTCTTTTACGTACTGCCTACACTTATCAACACCCTGAGGGGAAAAAAACTTATCTATCTTAATCTAAACAAACTGCAGCTCAAAACTAAAGTAGTTCAATAGACGGATTTTAATCGAAGGGAATCAGGTATTTTTGGTTGCATTCATGCCGCTGTATCAATACCTCCTAAAAAACAGTCTTATGTAGTACCTCCATCGAGTGATGGCAATTTGTGTGTCCACCATGACAAAACTGCTCACTGACTTTCCATCTAATTTATGTTATTACTTTGGTTTATTCACGTACTGCAACTGAAATAACATGAAGTGCCGCATCTACTTTTAAGTGGCATTAAACATTTTGGGCTTGTTTCACATATTTCTTTGAAGTCAGGTTTGCCGTTGTTACTGGTGTTTTACATCTCCTTAAAGCCCCTGAACTTTGGTAAAATTTTTTCCTGACACCCCCTACCGATGGCTAATTCAGCATTTGTCTTAAATAGTGAGTCTTCACTGAGCTCTCTCTAAGTAAAAGTTAGTCCGATGTTGACACTTTTCTTGTCTCTTGCTCTGTCCCGTTCTCTTTCTTTTTCTTGCTTCTTCTGATAATGTCCTCTTGGGTATCTTTGATAAATCAGCCGTGGTGCACGTTGAAAACAACTAGTGCTTTAATATCCAGTTGCTAGCGTGTGATGTGGTGCTGTAAAGCTGTGGTAAAGTAATGCACCAGGATGGAAAAAGAAGTTGGGAAGTGCCGTTCCTCAGCCTCAGGATGCTGTTGGACAACAACTGCTCCAGGAATGTACAACATAAATCATCAAAGTGAGTCAGAAGCACAGAGTTTGAGAGTAAAAAATGTAAGTAGTACTACTTTAAAATGAAAATGTACCCATATTATAATGGCTATTTCCAACATGATTATTATGGTGCCAGAAGGAAATCACCACCATGCAGCAAAGTTTCAATGGAACTTTAATATAAACAAATACTTAACCAGCAAAAAATGAG
>JAOXYM010000017.1:24344192-24361382 GCA_028567055.1 Leptatherina wallacei
AAAAAACGACATGGCTTTGATACCTGACACTTGACTTAAAAAAACATTATTTCTTTTATTTTCATGTTTTAATTCACAAAGTAAGAATTTTAAGTTCACCAACTTGGGGACTGTACTTATAACTAGGCTAACATATCTGAGGTATCTTTAAGCAGTCCATCTGTACCAACACTAATAGTTAAAGATCTTAAACAATACCGGCGCAGTGGTTACCAAAATTGCAAGTCATGTCAGTTATTTAATCTCTGAGTATGTGTGTTTAGATTTTAATGTAAAACTAGTGAGGCTGGCTTTAGATGACCAATCACAAACTAGCAGGCTGAAAGCAAAACAGACAAAAACAAACAAAAAAAAACAAAAAACAGAGCAAAATGTTGACCATGTGAATGTGTAGATGATGACTTGGTCAATATCACAGTTATTTTCAGTTTAATCTTTTTCCAGATGCAACAAACGCTGTTTGAATGTTTGCACCAAATAAAGAACAAATTCACACCAGGCTTATTCTAAATATCTTGGCTTATTTTCTGTCACCCAGGCTCTAAAATGATCAATTAAAATGTTATAATTTGTCCAATGATTTTAATTTAGTTTTTAAACATTTTGTTATATGTCTGATGAATGAGTGACAGAATGAACAAGGAACAAATGACAGCTGCAGTGATTCTAGTGTTGCAAAATAATGGCAATTAATGAAAATGTTACTAAGCAAAGGGTATGTTTTAATAACCTGCTTTAATATACAGCCACCAGCCCCACAAAATAATCTCTAATTCTATGATTCCTACAGAATGACAAAGTCATTGGGAAATGCTGGTTTAAATTTCAGCACTCAATTACTCCATCTTGGCATTTGTGGAGCCATAAATGATATTGGTCAAGGAAAGGAAGCTGAAAACTGATTCTTGGAAGCTGAATGGACAAAAGTATCTCTCCAAATGAATATCAATGAAATGAAGGACCTCCAGCACACTGATCAAAGGAGTGGATATACTTTATGATACCATAATGATGAATCATAAAAATGCATTTCATTGTTGTTTTATATGAATTTGCTTGTTTTCCAAAAGGAAAATGCTCATTTTGTATAATAGTAACAGGTAGCTTTTAAGCATGCTTTTCTATATTATAGTCCAGCGTTTGATGTAATGCAAGAGCATTTAATAATTATTCAGTTTGTCAGTAAACAGGGAATATGAATGCCTCCGTGGTTTTATTTCCTCAAATAATATTTTATTTTTAATACTCTTCTAAGGAACCAAATATATTAGAGATTTGGACTTTTGCTATAACAAGCAACTTTTAGTAAACACAATTTTAAGTATTTTTGAGCATGTTATGTTTTCCTAGATTTATATATATAAACAGTATATATACTGTATATATATGTTTTTAAGCTCAGCATAGGAGAAATATTCTTACATTTCTTTCTACATAAGGATAATAAAATGTAATCACATTGCAACATAGCCTAAGGTATAATTTTGTTGCTCTAGACCTCTCATCCCCTACACCCTCTCACTCCCTGAACGCTCTGATCTATTTCCCAGCTTTTCTTCTCATCCGCCTTTGTGTGTTCTCGCTTTCTTTTGCTTTCTTCAGTACATCATCTCTTTTGTTGTTCATCCAAAGTGCAGCCTGACCTTTCCCAGTGTTATTCCCTTCAGAGTTGCTAAATGACACCTGCATGTGTGTCTGTCTGCAAGCTTTGTTTGCATGTTTCAGCACATGTGCATCACATTTATTTTGACTGGAGGTGCACTAATGCTGCATATTTCTTCCAAAGGAATGCTTGGCTAGTCCCACAGTGACTTTTTGCATGAAGTTGAACTGACCCCCTCATGTGCAGCTTGCAGGTTATCAAGTAACGTGAAGTCCCCTTAAAGTTTAGAAACATAACAATACCAATACTATAACAAGGGACAGTAGTTAAAGTACTTTTTATTTCTTTTAGCATGTTATTTCCCTTCTTCAGCTGAGAATACACTTACTTTTTAACCTTGTATTTGCATATTCAATCAGCTCCGTTTGAGTCTAATACTGTAATTTTTCACTTACTTGGTTGTGTATTACACTTGTAAGGATTCTACTAGGGGGCTCAGACCAGATACCGTTGCCAAATTTGTAGGGTGTAAACAAGACAACAAACATGGCAACAATGGAGTAGATTGGTGTTTGGATTAGACGACAGCAGAAAAATATGACAGTAGCAGTATCATGGATGGTGTATATGGCCCCTAAATAAAGCACAACATGTCATGTCTTTGAAATATTTTGCTACTTTCACCACTGTTGATCCTCTTACCCTACTTACGGTCAAATTGGTCCCAACACGGCCTCCTAGCAGTTACTTGTATATTGCAACTTGAGAACACAGCATTAATTTCAGAGGATATGCACAAATGTAATCACTGAATGGCTTTCTGAAGCTCTTTGAAGTTTTTTTTTGGCTAATTTTCTCTCATTTTCATACAACCCTGGATTTCATTGTGGATTTTATTTTACATACCGGTGTAAATCTTTGAATTTACATCAATTTGTTATGGTGTTGAGTTGGCCCTTGTCACAATTTTTATAAAGTGACCGGAGAAAGTTTGACATTAAAATAAAGATTTTTATAGCATATCAATTATCAATATGAATGTCATGTTCAATATCTTTATATCATAATGTTTTTCATTGAACCTGAGTCTATGTGTAATGCAACTTTGCTTTTTTACAGGTGATGAACCATGTCTGAATGTCTGGAAAGCTCCAATACTTCCTCTGTTAGCTCGTTGTTGTTTATGGCAAACGAAAAACAATGCCAAGCTCAAAGCCAACACAAAGTCTACTTCCACACACAGTTTAATATCATTTTATAAAAAGAGCATTTATTTCAAAGGGTTTTTTTTTTTTTCCGCTTCGGAGATTGAAGCACATAATAAAGCAACAGTACAATGTTCAGAAAATATAAGTGTGATGCTGTAACTTTTTTTCTTTTAAATCTTAACATGTTTTTGTTGTAATACTGGAATATTCTGCATGTATACTAAAATAAGAACTTTTAAAATTGTACAAATCGGTACCATAAAACTTGACAGAGAATAAAAATGAGGCGTTCTCTCACTGCAACAAACACAGATTGCTAGTTTTCCTCTTGATCAGGGAGAAAGAACGAAGAAACGCCAAATAATGATAGAAATAAACTAAAACAGAAGAGAGGAAAAAAGTTGTGTGCACACAGGGAGCAAAAGCTGATATTTAACTTTTAGTAATACATTTCTTGCAGCTGCCTAAAAATGAAAAGCAAACCTCTATTTATATTTAGACCACTGTAAGAACATCCAATGTCAGCTGCAGAGTTAAATATCAGTTTTTTTCCTGTGCAGCTGTAGCCAAAAAAAAACAGTTATTGTCATAATAATGATAACAATAATAATAGAAAACAACACTAATCATAATAATATAATAACATTAAAAATAGATTGAACAAAAACGTACACACTTAAAAAGGATGTTCTGGTTTCAGCCTTTCCAAATCATGTTGTATTTTCCTATGTGCACATTATTAAATGGCAACACATGTTGATACAACAGATGTCGCTGCCAACATAACATGGTATTAGGGGAAAAAAATCACAATGCACATTTTTTTTTTACCAGTCTACATTTACCATGCTTGCAGAAACAGCACATCCTCTTTTAAGAGTGCATGAGGCGCAGGTTGGATCCTCAGAGTGATATATCGCACATCTGCACATTGCTCTGTACACACCTAACATGGAGAATAGTTTGCTTTCTGAATATATGTTTCAAGTTACAAAAAAGAAATAAAAGGAGAAACAAAAAAGGAGAATGCACTGCGTTGCAAGAGTGTCCGTTAAGTTTAAGGCGATTTTTAGAGCTCACAGGTTTATACTCATTGTCATCATTGGTGGACTCCAAATGCGGAGGTGATCATTCATGGGTGGACTTAGGATGGGAAACGATTCCTGATGGGAAGATTTTGGACACCAGGGTTGTGGAGAAGGGTGGCTTTTCTTTTAACGTCTTCTCTGCAGTGAAGAATAAAAACATCCACAGTTTTAAAATTGAATCCATGTTGAGTCTGTCTCTTTTTGGGAGTAAAAAAAAAAGGTATTTGTGTAGCATTTTTCACAGATGCTCCTATAGTCCATGTGTGTTCATTTGTCTGTGTTGCTACTGAAGCTAGCGGTCTCTATCTTCAGTGTTGTTGTGTTTACCCCTGGAGTTGTTGTTTAATTATTATAAGGCCACCATACTGTGAAGATGCTCACAGCATCTTCACAGTATCAACAACCCAGAGTCTGTCACGCCATCTAAACAACAGCACCTGCTAAATTCAGCAGATAAAACAACAAATTTGACTTTACTGACACATTTTTAGATTTCATATCTCTTAGCGGGCAGTTACTGGACCCAACAAACTTTATTTTTTTTAAAGTTTACTTTCATCTTGCTTTTCCTCTTTTCCTTTAAGTGATTAAGAAAGGGAAACATGCCCCACTCATGAACCTTTTAAGGGATTAAAATCTCTCAGAAACCATTGAGGAAGCATGTGAATCCAGTCCATCAATGTTTGTAGAACCTCTGATACACTCAACGATTTGCTAGAAGTAAATCATTCTGATGATACAGCAACAATGTTTCCATCAAACTGCTCCCAAACAAAGAAAGTGGTGACTTTAACCTCCCAGCCCTGCAATGCTCATGTCTGTAGAAATGAACAGAGGGAAAGAGCCATAGGTCGGGCTTGAGAGATTTAGGAATTTTGGGAGCAATTCAAGTCCAAGCATTCATTATGTGTCCACTTACAAATGGTCTTGAAGGACCAGGGAGGTGCCGCAGGAAGGGAGAGCTGTTAATGTTCATTGACAAATTGGCATGAACTGATCAGTTGGAAGATGGTAACAACTGGAAACTGAGGAATCTTAACCCTCAGTTAACAAATCCTCATGGAATCAGTAAATCAGAAATCTGGGCCATCCACTGAGGAAGACCACTGTTAAGAGTCCTCTCCTTCATCAGCATCATTAATGGAGCAGTCTTTGGTCCCGTACAAATCTGCCAGCTTCTTAAACCTCGGCCCCCAACTCTGCAGATAGTCATAATCCAAGTCGGACTCTGTTGTGACAGACTCGAGTGAACTCAGTGACCCAGCCAGCGATCCCCTGCCTTCATAGCCGTAGATCTGAATAGAGTCGTAAGGAGGTGCTGTGGGGTCACTGTCGGCCTCTGCAATTCTAGTCTTGATGAAGTCATCGACATCAACGCTGTTGGCTGCAGGATGGCTGAGGCCGGGCCGGATGGGATATTGAAGTTCTGGTTTGATATCCTTCCTTGGCAGGAAACCATTGGCACCATCTGGATTCTGAGCAGAAAGAGAGAGCAGTCAGGCTGAAGTGGATTTGATTTTATTTGCTGGCAGATAAAATGCATCATATTCAAACATTGACAAAAAACACTTTAATTGCGCTGACATTCAACACTATATTCTAAAATTGACTAAAAAAATCAGTATTACTATCTTCTACGGGAAGATGAATTAATTCCTCTCACATCACAAGATCCTTTAATCTTTAATACCAGGATGAGTAAGCAAGAATCACTGCACTCCTCTCTTACCTGCAGCGTAGCAATGTCAAAAGCCTCAGTGTCCTCCTCGCCACCACCCTCATCATCATAAGTGATAATATTCTCCCTGATGTCCTCCTCCTCAAACACTATCAAGGGCTCCTTCTTCTGACGCCTCAGTGCAACAAACAGCACCACTATTGCTGCAAAAAGGAGAAAAAAAAGATAAAATCATTGTTTGTCTTTAAGTGAATACACCACAGTTCCTGCAGTAAAGTGAGTGTTAGGTGATAAGCATGCACTTTATGAAATTTAGGAGAGCGATTGCACCTTGTATAGTTTATTTTATGTCATTGTTGTATTGTGCTGTAAATATTTGCCACTTTATCGGCTTTTTATAGTTCTCAGAAGCAAGCAAGGTAAACAAAGACAGCAGAATCAGATATACTGTATTTTTAAAGCAATAAGGAGTTTCAATCTGATGTAGAGCCTCGAGTTGTTCCCAATATTTCACAGAAAGAATTATCAGGCTCTTTCTATGAGAATAATTTTGAATAATTTTTATCAGAGAGATAAATCTGTAACTCATCATAAACTCATTTATTTTGCTGCTCACCAAGCAAAATGACAATGCAGGCCAGTATAGCTATCAGAGCTCCAGTGCTGAGACCAGCTGGTAGGACGTACGGCTCCACATTACAGGAGAGGATGGTGTCTCTGCTGTCACAGGAACAGACCCTGATGGTCAGGGTGTTGGTGCTGCTCATAGAGGGGAAGCCATTGTCATTTATCTCGATGGGAAGGTAGTAAACATCCTGGGTGAGACGGCTAAATCCTTTGCGGAGAACATAGATACTGGCTGTGCCATCTGTGCAGAGAGGGAGAAAGAGAAACGTGATAGTAGGCAGGTAAAATACACTTTTCCATTATTTTTTCACTGCCAAAGGTTGAGGAGTTTGTGGGCGTTGCACAAAAGCATTATACAAATACATACAAGGCAAAAAAGCACTAATTCTGGGTTTGCTGAGCAATACACACACAGATTTTTATTTAAATTTTGTCCACACTCACCCAGGGTCATATACACTCATACAGTTATTGCCAATGAAGTGCGACTTTGATGACATTAAATTTCTGCTTCGTAGTGGGTCCATTCATCAGTTGAATAGGAAATGTAATCAAAAGCATTGTTACAATACGAAACATGTGGGCTAGCTTTGCCTTTGTAGAACCTCTACACTTCCTTCTTATTCTTATTCTCATTCTTTGTTCATCTTGATCCATAGAAATCATTTCTAATGTAATATTAGCTTTTTTATTGCCAACAAAGCATATTATGAGGTATTTGAAAAGCATCTCAGAAGCATCAAAAGCAACATTTACATTTTAAAAGCAATAGAAGTGAAACATGCAGAAGCCACTTCAATGGTTCTAGAATGAAAATGTAGAATCATTTAACTAACAAAGGATTACATTAAAGCTACACTTAAAAAAAAAAAAAAAAAAAAAACCCTGATAGTATTTTGGAAAAATACTGTTAAAAAACAGGAAAAAAAAACATTTAAGTAAAATTCCATAATAAAAAATACAGTTTATACCTTCACTTGTACATGGAATCTTTAGTTTTTTTTCTCTGGCTTTTTAAATGTGTGATGAATAACACTAGCATGTATAATAATAAAATTTCCTACAAATACAGTTGAGGGCCTTGCTCAAGGGCCCACAGTAGTTCACATTTGTTGGCAGTCTGTGGACTTGAACCTGAGTCCTACAGTCACAAGTCCACATCTTTAATTAATGTATATTATATAAAGCATAAATGAATTAACAGTTAAATATATCAACAACTTGTGTTTTATTTTATTATATTTTAGTAAAATTATGATCAATTTAAAGATGTATTATAAGTCTTTTTATGTGAAATTTAAAAAAAACTTTTAAAATGATTAACAGTTTAACCCTAATATTTCTAATATTTTGGGTTGTTTGACTATTTAGACTGTATATATACCTCTGTGCAGACTGAGATCAACCTCCAGCTGCAGTGCTCATGTCCCTGTCCTCTGTTACTATAAGCCTCTTGACAATATGTGTGTGGATGAGTTATAGGCAAAAAGAACAAGCAATTCCCATCCATCTGTATGTGTATTGCATTTCAGTTATATTTCGAGCAGCTCAGCTCTGTTATTCCATCAGTGACTGAGGTATTTTATAGGGATGTATATTATTGATGACTCTTAATTCTGTTATGTGTTCAATAAGGAACTTCCTTCCATGTTGAGGAAATGAAACTCACTTTAAAACAATTCAAAATGTTCCTTTTGTGCCCTCTATCTGTATTCTACTTTTCTAGTTCATCTTACTGTCATTCCTCCCAGCACTCACAAAACTTAATTCAATCACTCCCCCCCCCCCCCCCCCCCCCCCCCCCCCCAAGATATATGTACAGACGGACAGAGACCCCACTGCAATTAATACAGCCCGCAGGACGTGTGCATTTGTGAGTGTGTGAGAAAGATTCAGAGCACCTGCTGATTTCTACCAGGTACTGTAAGCCTCCATCTGGCTACGCTTTGATCTAATCTGAGTGAAAGGGGGAGGCGAGTAAGAGGCTCCAAATGAAGACACAGAAATACTGGCTGCAGAAAAAGATGGGTAGAAAAAGAAACAGAGGGATAGAGAATACATCTTAAAGGTCATCTACCTCTATTGCCTTTAAGGGAGAAGTTGTGGTTGTGGGCAACTTCTGGAGCGAGGCTGTATGTGAAGTATTGTCTGTCAGTCATCTCGTCTTTGTCCACCGCACTCACTGTTTCAATAACCTGAATCACACAAATGAAAACACAAGTTAGCAGACGATACAGTGATCTAAAGTTCTGGGTGTTTCTGGTTTTTAGATGCTGACATGTCATCAGCACCGTCTGGCTCAGACAGGCTTACCTTCCCTGGTGCTACAGTTTCACACATGAGGACTTCGTTGTTGGTTGCAAACTCTGGGGGGTTGTCATTTACGTCTTTCACTTTGATGTTAACACGTACTTTAGTGTCTTGGTGGTGGCCTCCTGCATGCACACACGGCATAGGACAAAATTATGAGCTTTCTTGCTGCTGACAGACATTTAAGGAAGTGCCAGTCATTGAAGTCAGACCGGCATTTGTTTTTTGAGTAGATTTGTAACTGCATCTGTGTCTGCATTCAAATGTGTATTTGGCTTTGAATGAACAAAAAGCTACCTATATCTTCAAGCAAAATTGCCTGTCAGTCAGTTTCTCAGCCAAACATTTGTTGTTTTCATCGGCAGAAATGACAGACATGCATTTCTGAGACATCAAATAATCGAGTAAAACAGCTTGCCACATAGTAGATACCAGCTATTTCTTTCTACACCAACACCATTCTGATATGCAAAAGTGACAAGTGTTATGCTGCCGGAGATCAAGATTAAACAAATATTGTGTAACACAATGATCTAAACAACAGGAAAAACAGCATCCTCATTTATCTACCCATCTTTATAAGTTTAAAGAAGAAAGAGTGTACATTTCTATGCTGTAGTGCCTTGCATATTTGCTGCTGTAGTCAGTGTAATTTTCCCACCACCCTGTCATTACCAGACATTTATTTAGCTTCCCAGAGTCTGTAACCGGTTAGCATAGCCTGCAATGGTTCTAGCTTTGTGGGCGGCAAGCCCGTTTCCATCTGTCCGTCTGGCGTCTAGCACGCCACAGTGAAACCACGCGGCGCTCTACTTGCTTGAGCCCCAACCACAGAATACCAGGGTGGGGCCACTGTGGATTCTGAGGGGTTTTTCTCGAGTTAAAACCAGGGAGAAAAAGTTCTGGATGGCCCATGGGTTGATTGCTGTTCCCTTTTTCTGTGCCCACTCTTTTTGTGTAGTTAGCAAAAGTGTTTGTAGTGGAGAATGTGCTTGTATTTTTCCACTTCTCTTTTACTGCATTACAGTTTAAACCTGTCAGAAGTTTAGATATACATACCAGTATGTTGAAGCCACTTTCACATGATCTGTGTTAGATATTTACATTAAAGCAAGCAGTGCATATGAGATATGAATCCTAGTGGTAGCTCAGAAGCTGTTTGTACTTAAGATTTTTTATGTTTTTTGTTTCCTTTCTTGCCACCTTAACTGTATATATACATAACAGAATTAACCTCTATAAACAGCCTTTTACTCAGTACAGCCAAACACAACATAGCAGGACAGGAAACTACGTGGAATCATGTGCATGTACATGCACTAAATATAGATACCATATCGCCAACAGTAGGTATAGCTGGATATGAATACCACTACTACAAATTCACTTTAAAGTAGTCTGCGTGACATAATTCTCTTCTTGGCTGATCCTAAATATATATATATATATATATATATATATATTTATATTTCCCAGAGTTCTACACTGACATTTAAATAAAAAATGTTGACTTTTTTTCCACCCAGAAGGATTACATTAAAGCCAACTGCTTGAATTCACTTAAGGTCGATACAAAAGATGTCATGGAGTGTATCCAACACTGCAGAATGACAGTTTAGGCTTTGGATGCCAGCAAATATATAGACTGGTGGCGATGTGGGATGCGATCTGTTAGTTCGTGTTTGCCTTTGCCTCTCCTTTACTACATACTGGAGAATGAATGAAAATGAATACTTCAGTGAACACAAATCACACAACAGGTAAAACCAAAACTGGGCAGAATTATGCTCATTAACTGACTGCTCACTGGGGAAATAAGTAAATTCCCCCTGGCAGCCTCTTCGTCATTGCACCACTTAACTTTCAGATAAAATAAACCACAGTGTTGATATGAAAGAGTAAAGGTATTCTTTTATGCTTGATAAGCCATCGCCATGACGTGTGTTTGTACCTTTAATTTGAAACAAAACACATTAAAGAGAAAGCCAAATGCTGATATATATTAGAGTCAGAGTGTGTGTGATGTGTAAGACAGTGCATACATACCAATCTCTGTGGCTGACACAGATATGTTATGCCAGGGCTGTGCTTCTCTGTCCAGAGGTCTAGTTGTAGTTATCATGCCATCCTCTGAAATGCTGAAGAACTGTTCTACGTCGGTGTACCGAGGGATCATGTACCTACACAGAGAATTAACACACATACATTGCTATTAGAATTAATAAAGTTGCATATAATCTTGAGCATTTTGTCCCTACTGTAGCTACTGCTTGCTTTTTGTATAGGAAGTGTAGGTATCATTGTATATAAGAAAAGGAGATTAATGACTTATTCTAGACTATTAACATAAACTGTGTTTTAAGTCCTTGAAATGATTTAATCCATTTACTATTTTGTTAATAAACTTCACACATCTGCATTACCTGACAGGATTGTTGGCAACATCAGTGTCCTTGGCGTGAACTCGTCCCACCAGGGTGCCTTGAGGTGCATTCTCCTCCACCTCAAAAGTATAATTGGGAGCGACAAAAACAGGAGGCTCATCTGCATCCTCCACCGATATCTACACACAAACAAGCACACGTGCAATCAAATACTTGCAATGAATGTTTGTTTGTTTTTCTGCTCATGTTAACATAAACCCGTCATACGTACCTTGATTGTAGCTTCATCTTTGTACGGTCCCCAAGCGAGGAATTGAGGGTCAACATGTGGATTGGATCCCTCCACCTTCAAAGTGTACGTTCTCTTTGTCTCAAAGTCCACTTGCTGAAAGAGAGAAAGCACAATGTTTAAGACAAATTCAGTCAATGTTTGTTTTCTGTGTATGTACACATACTGTGTTATAGATGTAAATTCTGATGAAAATTCCCTTTCCACCCACTGCATAGGCTGTATTGGTTTAATGAAATGCATGAGCGACCTGTGCTGTGTTATTTTCCTCTGGTAGGGGGAGCTGTTGCTACATGAATGAGTTAAAGCAACTCACACCAGTCATGTTACTACCAAGACGGTTGCAAACCAGCTGAACCATTAGTAACCCAAATACAGACTTTAATTTCAAGATCTTTTGTATTGCATGATATGGCATGATATGATATGATTATTTTTGGATGTGAATGAATCATTTGGCTGTCTCTTTTCTTGCTGCTTTCATCATCAGATGAAAACAACACTGGTCTGTTTCTAATGAGCCAGGATGAGGTTTGGGAGTCTGGGACACCACATGATAATGGAGAATAGAAAGTGTTTTCAGTCACAAGATGAAGACAAAGAGAAGAAGCGAGACCACAAGCTGTGTGCCTGTATAGTTGTTACAATATATCTGTTACACCTTGATAATGAGAGCAGGTAGATTAAGAATACATTTTTATTTAAAATCCCAGGCACGGAACTTCCGTATGTCAGTGTAAAACAGATTAAATTCACTCACATTTAACTAAGCATCAGTTCATTTACTTTGTATTAGGAGAAAATGTACTCCCTTGTAAAAGCCTGGATACTGAATTGATTCAATTGTGTGCTCGAGGGTTTCCAATTCAGTACCAATCGTACACATTTTCCTCCCACATCACATTTCCATTTAGTCTTATAAAAAAGTAACAAAGCAATTATAAAGCAATGACCCTCAGCTAAATATTTTACTTGGTGGTGTGCATCTAATGAATGTTCCTCTTTCCCTCGACTTCTCCTCTTAGGTACTGAATCTATACCACTGTAGGGAAAAGTTTTAAGTCAACAAATGTTCTGGCAGTTATTGTATGATGCAATGCCCAAGAGTTTCTCTGTGCTATGATTACGATGAATCATGTCTTGCCAGGAGCACTTGGCAGCAACTTCATCTGCAGCCCAGTTGTAGCCATAATCATAGTAAATGACACTCTTTTAGGTATTATTGTTTTGTCATAGACCCAGATAAAAACGGCTTTCCTCTGCTGCTCTTTTTCCACGTGGGATGCTGACATTAAAGTGGCAGAGCACCAGGAGCAAGGTTGATCTTTTCATTTCAAGGCTCAGTAGGAGAAGAGAAGTGGGAAAATCTGAGTGCGGTTGTTGGAGATTTGGGGGTTTGGCAACCTGGATAGCCTCTCAAGTCTACCAATATCACACTACTTTGTATTAGAGGCAGACAATCCTGTTTATCACTGATAAAAGACTCTGAATCCAATCTAGATTATATCTCTGAATGGGTAGAGCTCACGGTGCTGTCTGTGATCCAACATGAAGGCCAGAAGGCAACGCGTCTCGCCGGTAGATTGTTCCACACTCATTCAGCTGCAGGTAAACATGTTTAATGCGATGATGACGGCTACAACTGTAGACTAGATGTGACCCAGTTCTTTCATTTCCTCTTTTTTGTCACCTTCTCTGTCCTACCCGCCCTCTCCATCATCCTCTCACTCTTCATTCTCTCACTCTCTGTATAATCAGCATGTGATAATGATAATAATATTCACAATGATGCCCCTCCTTCTCCCTCTGTTACACACACAAACATAGATGCACACACACAGCTCCTTAATATTCTGTGGACTGCTTTCGTCAGGACACAGTTGAAAGAGAATAGCTGATTAAAGCTCATCCCCGTGTGTGTGTTTGTGAGGAGGAGAGTGAGAGAATAGAGATTAGTGAAGGCTACTCTTGATGCTGATTTGAAAGTGTGTAGAAGTGTAAGTTTGTGCATGTGCTCGTGTGTGCGTGAATGTATGCACTTGGCTTTTAATTTTGCGTGGCACTGCCTTCAGGGTGCAAAAGGTTTTGATTTCCCTCGAGAGGCATCAAGACCCAATAATCTCTCGCCACATACACACACTCTTTCACTTGTGCAAACACATACATACAAACACATCCAAGTCAAGATGCTGTTATCGTGGGGGGGCAGAAGTAGGTGTGAGGATCTCAGTCTGCTCTCACACACGCTTAACCAGCACCAGCGTATTGAGCTGTTATTCGAAGAGAGATTGAAATGTGTCAAAGAACTGATGTGTGACAGCTCTTCCTTTCAGTCATAAAGCCTGTACACACACTTAGGCACAGATTATTGTCTTTAAATCTGCATCACAGAGGTCTCACTGATTAAATTAGGAGTTTTAAAGGGAGATCTACTTATTTTCTGGAAACTGTTTGAAAGTTTAAAAATTCTTTCAAGTGCTTTTAAAAAAATCTGCAGCAGTTCTGCAGAATATTTGTTAGTATTCGTGTCTTGGGCTGGCTTTTCAAACATGTCTTTTTATGAATGTATATTCATTAAGCTGTTTGCACGATGAGGTCACATGTCAAGTGCATGTTCAGATTCAAGATTGTCATTAAACCAACAATACAGCAGAAACAACGTCCACTGTGCTCCTTAAAACACTAAGAATATTAAAAATGAGTAATATATGTCATGTCATGATGGCCAGTGTTGATCACTCCAGAGAAATTGTGTGGAACATAAAATTTTAACAATTATTGTGCATTTCTCAAGCAGTTTTCTGCACAAAGACATAAAACAGAGACGCATTTGAGTGGAATCAATCATTATCATTGTTTTGATTGGTCAGCCTTGTTGTGGTGATCAGTACATGCAGGCAGCATGTTCCAACCACATCTTTGATGGGTCCTCAGCAGAGGTTTTTGTATTACAGCTGATCATATTAGCACTATATACATGCGTGCATGGGGATTATAGACCATGTGGATTCCAGATCTCTGCAGCACAGCCACAGTCTTCCACAGTTGGCATCTGTGTAATTTGTTAGCTACCTATATTGCTTTGGGGCAGACTAATTATAGTTGCCCACAGAGGAGGAAGAAGCATCTTTCATTATTATTATTCACTCGTTTCCCTGCTTATTTATGGTGACATTGCTGCAGGGTTAGCTCCTAGCCCTGCCTGTCTCAATGCCTTTTTCAATTCTGAGTGCCAAAAAAATGTTCACAAAGACAGATTTGAGCATTTAAAATGACAAAAAAAAGAAAATGAAGAGTTGTATTGATTATTTCAGCCAGTTATTTTCCCATGGCATTAGGGAGGAACAAACTGTAGGTTAAGACTAGCTGCTGTTTTGATAAGCATCATAGCTGTCTGGAGAGGAAATGCAGCTAACCACAAATTCCATCATACTTAATGAAAATGCATAATGATGACTGTGAAGCATTTCGCAGAATGGATTTGGTTTAAGAAGCAAGTCTGTGAAAGTTTTCCTTTTAATTTCTAGAATGACTATTACAAGAAAGATAATTTGAAGTAATTTAATTCTTATTTCCTTCACACATTGATTGTGTGGCTCTAAATGCTATTACAGTTTAACTGGGAGACCCAGAGGTCAGAAGCCCTGGGAGGAAAAGCAGGCTATCATTGCTCACTGGAGGATTCAGCTCATAATCCCGACCTGCAGCCACACTTACAACAATGTGCCTGTGTGTGCGTGTGTTTATAAGGCAGACATAAAAATCAGTGTGTGCGTTTTAGACTGTGTGAGTGAATTAGTTGATCACTGGTTGTATCTGCATTAGAATAACTAACAAGGAGAAAAAGTAATCCTGCGTGGGAACTGGTTTGCGCAAAGCCACTCATTGTGTAGACCTGTTGTTCAGTCACACGTACACAACTATGGAAGATGTTCATATCGAACATTATGAGAGGCTCTAAGGATTGTCACACAGCAAAAATAAATAAAAATCTTTCTATTTTACATTTTATGTCTGACTTGACATTTTTCTTCTTTATTCTCCCTCCCTTTTCTTCCAGAGCACGATACATGACCGCAAAAATATGGTTGCAAGTCGGGGTTGATTAGGATCAACACTAGAGCTTTGTCTTTCGGAAAATGCTGTCTCGTCTACATTTCTGAGCTGGCAAATTTGAGAAAGTGGCTGATGACGCACACATAGTTTCCATAAGAGCTAGTTGTGAAAACGCCGAGCTTCAGCCCATGTCAGAAACTCTTACAACTCAGTGTTTATACACTTGGTTTGGTATGACCAAGGTGAAAACATCTCCAGTTACTTTCCCTCAGTTGAACTTTGTCTTAAGAGGTCAATATATGACAATGGAAAATGCCTTATCAGCAGCTTGGCTTATAGCAGTCATTTCCTGACAACAGTAAGGAATATGAAGTGGGAAAATGAGAAGAACATAATGAAACATACAGATAGATAAAGAAAACTTATCATATGTGATGAAATTAGAGCGATGACATTGAAATGTTAAAGTTAGCATTTTAACCAACTTGCTCTCACATACAGCGTATCCTCTTATCTTATTCAAGTTTCAATCATAAAAAAAATAGCCACTTGAGCATTATGCTGGCCCCCAGATGATATTTTATTCATTTTTAAACAGCTTCTGATTATAACCTCTTAAATGGGGTCGAAGGAAAGGCCTAAAGGTGTTGATACCAGTGGATACCAGGATGGTCAGCAGATGAAGCAAATGGCTTTGTTTTAAATGTAGCGGGGACCAACTTTTTTTTTTGTCTCATGCTTTCTGACACACCACTTTGAACATTTTGTGTGAGAATTTAATTATTCAAAAAATATGTTTTTGCTCTAAAAGCCACTGCAAAAAACATTCCATCTTTTCTTACCTTCTTCAGTTTAATAACAGCTTCTCTTGTCTCCGAGTTTGTTGTCAGCTCAAACACACCCAACCCGTCTCCATCTATTAAGCGATAGTTCACCAGTCCGTTGTCTCCTAGGTCGGGGTCTTTAGCCTTCAGACGGCCCACCTCCTCTCCTGGCACTTTGTCCTCTGACACAGACATGGAGTACACACCTGGAGAAAGACAAGTGCAACATTTACTTGGCTTTGCTTGGCTGGTTGGTGATAGCAATGTGTCAAGTTCTGGTCTAAGCTTGTTTTGGTATTCAACACTCTTAAAGTCTTTGGAGAATTCCTGGCTGGCTGCCACTGTGTTTACTGTCTGAGGAAGGGTCAGCTTGGAGGGCAGCAAGGGATTAACATGAACCATACCATCTGTCTCATATGGCCCAAAGGATATTAATATCTCCCATAGTGTCAGGTGTGTGTGTGTGAGTGGGTGAAGGTGTAGACACCTGGTTTTGAAAATGTGAGCAGTAGGACCATATGTCTACTTGCTCTCTACTCTTTTATGCTTCCTCCTTTTCCATTTCTCATCTGTTCTTTCCGCCTCTTCCCTTATTCCTCCCCGAGCTATTCCTCCTCATTTCATCTCATTTTTCATCTGCCCCTGCTCCTTTTGTCATAAAACAATTTCCCTGCATCCAGCTCCGTGCATTTTCCCAATCCTGTTGTTTTTCCTTCATCCTCCCCTGCTATTCCCCGCCTCCTCTCGCTCCAGGATTTCTGCATTGAGCAGAGAGCTAAGTCATAATTTTATGAGTTGTGCACCATTAGCATGCTTATCCAGCTCATCCAGGTGTAGCAATCCCCTGAATCATGAAATTCATTTAGTCACGTGTCTGAGCGAATGAACAGAAGAGCGGTTCACAGGACCGGACCCATGCAGCTGAAATTCCCCCAGCTACCCTCCAGCTCTTTACTTTTTCTTCACCGCATCTCCATCGATCCTCACCAAATCCCTCCTATCTTTCCTCCATCTCCATCTCTGTACCTGCCTTTAAAATTCTTCCTCATCCCGTGTGACTCTCTTTCTCTAATGCCTCTCCCGCCCTATTCCTCTCTCATTTGCTTCTCCCATCTCCACCCCC
>JAOXYM010000017.1:24361482-24383669 GCA_028567055.1 Leptatherina wallacei
CCCCCATCTTTTCAAATTCTTCTTTTAGCCCTTAGCCCTTTTTTGGCTTCTTGTGTTTCTTCTTCTTGGTGTTCCTATTGCCCTATCTCTCTCATGTCTGTCTCCCCTCTCCTCTGTCCCATTCTGGGTGGAAGCTCATTTTATGCCCCCCCCCACCCTTTGCCCTTTTCCTCCCGCTCTGCTCCTGTCATATTCTTGCTTTTCCTAAGTAGCTTAACTTCAGTGGCTTCTGGCAGTTGAGTTAAACATTGTATGACAGAACACACGGGCAGGGCGGCGTACCTGGCTGCTGGCTAAAAAGAAGAACATCCCGTATGTACGTTTACATTAAAAGACCACAGAGGAAGATGATGTTTGTTTCATTGAGGGGTCATCACTGAAAAAAGTTGGAGGTTTAGATGAGAAAGTTGACATTATAGAGCCAGAAACTCATTAGATTCTTTCATTACTTCTACATAAATGTACCATTTGTGTTGCAGATCCTCAAAGGAAGGCAGCAGGTGGAGGATAACTCATAAAACCAATTAATATGTCTGTGTCATATACAGTATGTGGTAAATCTACCTTATAAGCTTGGCTTTGTGTCAGTGAGTCCTACGTTAGGTCATATTACATTTATCTGGCTGCTACTTTATCCAAAGTGAGAGAGGAAGACATTTTGGGGCACAGTGGGGTTCAGTATCTTCATCAAAGTCACTTTGACGAGTGAAGTGGGAATGTTGGGGATCGATCGAGCAACCTCTCAGCTGAAGGACACCCACTCCATCTTCCTGAGCGAAGCAAAAAACTATTAACGACATAAACTTACTGACTCTGATGTGAGTTGGACTCCCAGTTTTCTGATGCACCGCTACACCTGCATGAAGTGGTTCTTGAATATCTTAAAAGACTGGTCTGAGATGCAGAACATGGCTGAAGAGCAGGCAGTCTTTTTCTTTTTGTTGGACATTAACATCAGTCTATATTGGTGATGGAAGCATTGGTTCATCTTTCTGAACGTGTTGCTTTGGGATTTTACCCATTCATCAATGTTTTAAATAATACGATGATTGCGCTAGACATAAATTATCCAAAGAGCAGAGCGAAATGTCGGGATTTTTCATGGTTTATTAAGTTGCTGTTTTACATTTTACAAGACACGAGTTAGACACTTGTGTGAGACCATTGTTTTGTTGTTGTTTTTTACATTTTTCCTTTTCTTAATCATTGCTTGGTTCACATTTTGGCAGCACAACTAATTGGGTTTAGAAATTGTTTAGATATTCCTCAAGCATCACTGGTACGATTGACATGTGAGTTGCAAACTGAGTCAATAAGTTATAAACGTTTTTGTTTCTACACTAATTAATTTATGTTAAGTGTAAACACATACCTCTAGCCCAAAATGGTCCATGATGAAGTTGCTGTTGTTTTATTATAATAATTTACCAAGCAAAAAATGACTTTGACAAAACATTTACAAAAAGAAAGATGAACAAAGATGTGTTATTAGATTATAACAGAATTAAGATATATTATCTTTGCTGCCTTTTTTTGTCCTTAAACTACTTAAACCTCTGGAGAAAATCTTATAATTAAAAATGGAAGATGGAGTCATGTCAGGTTTTTTTAACTGATTGATCCTGGTGTGCTTTATGAAGACAGACAGATTCGTAATAGCAATCCTCTAAGCCACTAAAGGTAAATGAAATGTTCTAATAGAAGCCTGTAGACATCAACCAGAAGATCTTTACCGTCTTAAAATGAATTTTATGATCTACTATGTTCTTCACTGTTTGTGTTTAAGCAGGAATGAGAAGGAGTTAGCTTTGAAGCACTGTTGCTGACATATTAACAGTATTTAATGCAAACATCTGTCATGTCAGCCTAATAGAGACTGAAGCCAGAGAGCTATCTTACTCCCCCCTTTCTTTCTGTTACTCCTAACTCCGGTCTAGACTGTGATGGATTTTCAGGACGGCAAATGAAAGCTGCTTGATAATGAGGTGAAAGGGCGAGAATTTCAGGGATAGAAAGCCTACAAGAAACAAAGAGATGAAGCCTTGGATTGAACGAAAACTGAAAATCGAGAGTCAAGGTGTGGCGTGCACAGCATATGTATTATTTTGTCAGGTTTTTCTTTTCTTTCTGCTTGGTTCTCCTTTTTTATGCCTTAGTGACAGCGACAACCATAACTGGAGGCATGAAATGTTTTCAGGTTGTCTGTCTGTGAATAAAGTACCTTGTGTGTCTCTCATTCTGAACATGATATCTGAGGAACACTTTGGCTCTAATATTAGCAGCATAACTCAGGAACCTTGGAGATCTCATGTAAAAATGTGACACGATGATAGAGAGCATTAAGTCTAGGTCATTTGTCTGTTTTTATTTCTTCACTTGCTTATCGTTTTCCATCTTTTCCTGTCTCTGCTCTCCCTTATTCTGCTCAACTACTAAATAAGTAATCACTGTCCTCATTCAGACCATCTGGGAGACTTTTCTCGCAGGTGGTTGTGCTGCTTCTACTTATTTTTTTAACAAGGGTGTCCACTTCTACAGCATATTGCCGTGGTGTACTTGCTTGCATCACAGATGTAAAATGCCAGCGATGCACAGCCATTATTTAGATGTTATGCAGGGAACTACTTTGTAAACATATGCCTGGTAATGTTTGGTTTTAAAACATACTTTTCTGTAATCTTATCTTATTTTCAACATGATTTACATCTAATGTCACAATAGTTTGAGGGTTAGCCTGTTACTAGAGACCAAACCCTACAAAAAACATAAAAACTGCATTTCATGTCAGTTTGTAACCAAAGCAACATGTCAAACACCAGTGATTTCACCCTTTTTGTTTTAGCCTGTTCCTGGTTCCCATCATTTCCACTTGCTGCTAAAGAAGAACCAGGCTCTGATAAGGTCTGATAAGTACTATGCTTCATGGTTGATAAAACACTGTGTTTTCTGCTGGGGAGGTCATTAGAAGCTTAAATGGTCAGAAGGTTATCCAAAGTAATGAAGTACTATGAAAAACTGCAGACAGCTACCTTTGTTTAGAATTTGGCCTGTAAATTCTTCGAAGGCGGCTTTCATCCGTCACCCACTTAAAGATCTGGTCTCAAGTTTACTTGGTTTTAGCAAATGTTTCAAGTTTGTGTTATCTGTCATTGTGTTAGAAAACATGGGAGCATAAAAAATGCAGATATGTCAAAATGGAAACTTCAAAGATCTTGCAATCTGATGACAGCCCCAAAAAAAAGTAGTCCATTTGTTGTGGCCCACAGGATCAGATTTTAGCTTTGCACTGCAACACAATGAAACACCGTCATCTGGAGTGATGGTTTTGACAGACTCTTTCTCTGCATCTCCCTGTCTTTTGCATTTGTTCCCTTACTGCTTCTGCTCATGTTTCTCTCTTTTCTCGCCTATTCAGCTTCTCCACAGGCTAAATCCTGATCCCTCATCTCTCCTTTTCTCCCTCTATCATCTCTCCATCCATTCCTGCAGCTACTCAGCTGAATCTCTGCCAGGAGTCCCTCTGCTCAGACATACAGGAGGGGAGGGAGTACAAGGAAAAGATAGGGAAAAGAGAGAAAATAGAGCAGAAGCAGAGCATTCTAGATGGCAAGGACTGGAAATGGAAAAAGACAGAAAATACAGTTGTGAAAACAATGTTAGCTTGAGTTTTCCAAAAAATAATTATTTAAGTTTTCTGTTTCTTTAAATATCCAGGAATTTGACTGGTATATACTGCGTATTACAAATGAGTTGCATGTTTTCTGCTTCATGCACATACATCATAGAATGATGCACATGATACGTATTGACATAATCCACATGACATATGATGTAGACAAGGGATGGGAAGCTGCAGGTCCAGACAATTTGCTGTTCAGTAAAAGGTCTGACAATCTCACACCTCTGATGGAAATGTCAGACCAGAGCTATATGACAGTCATACAGTAGTTGTTCTAGAGAGATAAATACAGTATAGGTGTTTACTCACTCTGTGGGAACTTTGGGGGGTTGTCATTGACGTCCGTGAGCGTGATTTTAACCTCTGTGGTCCCTGACAGCCCACCCATGTGACCGCCCATGTCTTTGGCCTGGATGACGACATCATACTCCTGGCGTGCCTCGCGGTCCATGTTTGGCAACGCAGTGCGAATTATACCTGAGAGGACAGATGACTGTTTGAGCTTGGGAGGACTTTTGCAATTATATAGTGGTTGATTGAAATAATTTGACATAATTGAAATAATTTCTGCAAAATCATGGTGTTTATCCATCTTTGTGGAACAGAAATGGAACAGAAACACATACTTTCAAGTTGTTTTCCATCTTTGGATTGAGTTGACTGACGTACTGATAGCTAATAACCTTTGATGGTGTTTTTTCTGTACACTAAAGCTCAGTGCAGGTATCAGGCATTTGGTTTTGCACAACAGGTGGGACATTTTACCGACTGTCAGCAGTTTACAGCTGAGATTAGCTGAGATTTACAGCAACCAGCTGATTATGTTAAATTGGTTCTTCTTCTTCTGTTTTAAATTTTTTTTTAATCTTATTGTTCCAATGTTGTAGGGAATGACATGACAGTTATAAACCCAAACACCACAGCTCTGCAGGGGCCACATTTCAGTCAAGCTGCATAACTCAGACCATCTACGGATCCGTGACCTCAGCTGATTTGGTGAACTTGAACTGACAGCTGCAGATGGCAGGAACCATTTTGGTATCCAGCTGTTTCTGTGATTTCAAACAACCCAAAATAGACATTAAATCTGAGATTAAGCCCATTGATATACAGATATGTATGATGTTTATTTATTTAGTTGTCTTTATTACCAATAAATTGTGCACAAGCATAATATTATACAGAATGTACTGGACTCTGACTGATATGTTGTTGGCTGATACTTCTCAGTCAGATATCTTGCTATCAATATAGATCTTTGCTTATAAGTACTGAACATAAATTGTCCTGCAGAGCTGCTCCAACTCCCTTTGTAATGCTTTCTGCAGAATAAATAGCAGAGTGCATCATAACTGAGCAGGTATATTAGATGCTGTGTTTCTTGTAAGTTGTTCAATTATTTGTGAAATGCATTGCTGAAAATTTAATGAACATCGTGATCATTTCCCTTTGTTCATATCACTCTTACACAGTGTAATCCAGGTTTCAATGTACTCTTTACTAAGTCATGATTATATCTTTTATTGAAATCATTTCTCCTACTATCCTGTAAGGATTTATACACAATTTAGTGATATTTCATTTGGAAGAAAACATTTTGTTGAATCTTTCATATAAGTATGAAGTGTATTTCAACATTTCTGTAGTCTTATTTTCATCTATTTCAAGCCCCGGTAATCTTTTCTGTCTGTTTTAATCATCACCCGCCACTCTTTCCATCTCTCTCTTTTTCTTCCTCTACACGTCTGGCTGCAGTGTCGCCGAGGCTTTCCGCTGTCATATTATGCCAAGTGTGTGTGCATATATGTGTGTGACAGCGTGAAAGCTGATAATCTCCAAACCAATTAGAAATGTGAGCTATGGATTTGAGCCAGTCAAATACCCAACACTGGTTTGATTAGCCAGATTTACTCTGCTCAAATCTCTCTGGCTCTCTGTGCCCTAACCACTCTCTTTCCATGAGCTCACTCCTTCTAAACCAATTTTTCTCCCCTAACCTCTTGCTGGAAGTTTTTCCTCGCTCCCTCTGACCCAGCATAGCTCTGTGTCTGCCCTAACCTCTCTCCTTACATCTAATTTCTTCTTTTAATGCAAACCCAAATATTAGGCCTGTGCTCTGCAGGGACCCAGCTGAATGTCCTCTGGGGACCTCTCTCTTTTTTTTTACACCCATGCCTTCTTTTCCTCCTTTCATTGGAAAGGACATGCTGTTCATGATCCATGCAGCAGGGAGTTTGCAGTTTTTTACATAAAAATGTGGTAAAAGATGGAAATTTGGCATCAAGAAATAGGTTTTTAGTTTGTGGTTTGCAAGAAGCAGTTAGGTATTGTTGTTTTATGCAGTGTTATGATACTACATCATGTTTAAATTGTATTATTTTTTCATTTGGGGCTTTACTGTGTGCCTGTCTGCCTGTGCTGTGTAATTCAAATACATGCATGGTTGCTTAATCTGTTATAATAAATTAGCTGGTGGTGTGAGTATAAGTGTTCACACTTGTCTCTTGGTGTTTACCCTGGGTGTAGATGGATGGATTGGCGGATGTCAGTCTTGCAGAGCTGTAGGTGTTTGTAGTCACTGTGCCATGTTTTGGTTGTGTTATGGATGATTATAAACCCAAGGCAGGGTTTTGTATTGAGCCTCACCTGTTTGAGGCTCCACTGAGAAGTATGGCTGTCCTTGCAGTATGCTGTACACCAGTCTGGCACTGTTGCCGTAGGTGGGGTCATCTGCATCTGTAGCTGTCACCTGGATCACTGACGTACCTACAAGACAGACAAGACAGGCAAGTCAGGAGGAGACTCTACCTCAGTGATTCGGTTCAAGAACAATTTGACAAACAAGGTTGTTTCAAAGAGCGTGCCGACTCACCTGCCTGCACCGGCTGGACAGGAATAAGAAACATCCTGTCTTTTCTTAACCAATCCTAAAAGACTGATCTACACTCTTTATTTCTCCACATTTCATCATAGTCTGGGAGAAATATCCAGTCTGAAGTTTCACTGCTTTTAATATTTTATTAAAAAACCTCCATGTTCTGACACAGTCGAACAGTCTATAAAAAACCTTTAAAAACCTATTAAATAAATCTGTTTTGAGCTCAAGATCCATGCACTTCACAGAGATTTATCTTATCGTCCAAAATACCTGCCAATTTGAGGATTAATGCTTGTTGTCTTCACCCTACAGTATCTACTTCCATAAAATCTCTTCAACTGAACTTGACCCAGTTAAGTTGAGCAATTGGGCCAAGTGAGTAACAGCTTCCTTAGTGGGAAATAACTTATTTTGATTCATCATTTTTTACAATAGTGTCAAATTTGAATTTTTTTTTATCTATGTGGTGTCTTTACAAATCAGTTTTATATCCGTAAATCCGTAATAAAGAAAGGCAGCGCTGACATGTATCACTGTATTTTGATGTTTTTGTTGGTGTGCTTACTCCTTTTATTGAGGTTTTAAGTTTTTCTCTCAAAAATACCGAACATTATAAACCACATTAAAATGTATTGTAAAAGTTCCTCAAGACTTAATAATGTGTCAAGGATTATTTAAAAAAACTGGATTTAATTTTAATTGGTGGATAGATTGATGTTGTTGCTGGTATCAAGTAAAAAGTTACCACATAAATACCAAAGCAGGAAAACCAAACCCAGTCCAGTTGACTTGACTTAGTTTACATTGGATACCATGATGACTTGGATGAATGAGACCCTTCACACCAAAACAATAAGTACAACTTCAACTAAAGCTGACTTATTGCTGGTTGTAGTATCATTGTAAAGTAGTAGAGGGAATTTACTTCTGGTTAGAAATTATGTCACATGAGTAAGCCAGCCAGCATGTGTCCTTTTCAAAATGAATGGAATCAGACAGGCCTCCATTGCTCACTGGCAGCTGGAACAAAAGTCTGTGTCTCAGGTCAGCGGTCAAGAGGATTTTCTTTGTTCCAAAACAGGATCCAAACCCAAAGGTGACAGAGTCTTTGCAAACTTTTGAATAATTGACCATCTCACATTAGGCAGGCTCCTTAACTATCTGAAGTTAAATCTGGTTCAAAAACCTATATCTACTCGCCGACCTTTTACTAAGTGAGAGCTTCAGTGAGATAATATTTGACCTTTATGTACCCTTTTATTATTATTTCTCATTATTTCATTGTTTATCTTCATTTGTGTTTTATGTCTTTTGCCTCTTTTACCACTCAGTACTTTAGAAATAAATCAGTATGGTATGTTACAAAAATAAAACTGCTTCAGTGTGTCTTCGTAACAGGATGATAGCAACGCTGTTTTGTTGTAGGTTCAGCTACTTACGAATCTTTTGTTCAGTGACACGTGATATTTGGATCATTTCATCTCTGGTTGCAGCCATGGAAGCATCATTAGCTTGTTTTGTATGTTTATAATCCACTTGGTGTCATTCAGACATGGTGTTCATGCCGAAGCTGCTTTAAGTGTTGGAGCTAAATTAACACGTGAAGCTAATTTAAAAGTAGTTGCCATTTCTGTCTGTTCTAGTTCTTAGATCAATGAGGGAACTTAGTCAAATTAAAGCTTTTCTTTCTGTTTCATTTTAGTGGTTGTTGCTGATGGCAAGTCACAGCCCCCTCTTTACCAGAAAATGTAAACAGAACTCATTCAAAAGTCTTCTTATAAGTTCTTTGTTTTGAAGGCGAGTTCATTTAGAGAGGGAACGTCTTCAGGGTTTTGTGGTTTCAACAAACACCGCTGCTAGTGCAGTTCATTTCAGGTGAGCCTTCAGGGGTTGAAAACTCTCCAAGACCACATGATATTCGGAGAGAAAACCTTCCGGATCAGAAGCTCGGAGTAAAAGGAGACAGCAGGAGCCCTCAGCAATGTCAACCTATTCCTATAATTTCTCTTACATTCCTCCACTGCTGTGCAGATTTTCTTTTCTTTTCTGAACACATATTGTGCATAAACAACTTATACAAACAAACAACAAAACAGTTCTTCAAGAGCTATATCTGTCAGCTAATTGCTCTCTCTGATATTATTTGTCACACCTCCTGTTTGGAATTCTCAGCGATTATTAATAATGCATGAAAGGCTGTTTAACAGACAAACAACACAACAGATGAACTCCATCAGCGACTTCATTTACAAATGTCAGTAAATGGAAAGTGGATTTTTTTCTCTGTTAAAAAGAACAACTTTTTCTTACTTATAATCTCAGTAATTTCTGTGGAAAGAAATGACATCTGCTGGGTACCTTAATAAAGAGCTAAAGCGGAACATTTAGAAAGTAAAATCTCCATTGTGCTCGCTTCTAACTTTCTCATTTTAGAAAAAGCACAGAATACCTGTTCACGAGTGCGAGTATTTCCTCGCCAGCTGTTCTCACCCGACTTTGACATCTTAAGCTTTCGGCCAATCTCTGACCTAACTTTGCTCTTTCCTTATCAGCCTCCCTCCTGTTCTCTGATCCTCCCCTTTCATTACTCACCAACATTGGACATCTCAGGCACTCTGGCGTAGTACGGCCCATGTAGAAACTCTGGCGGATTATCATTGATGTCTTGAACTTTCACTATGAACTCTGATGGCGGCTCCAGAGGCTTATTAGTGTCTCTGGCCACAGCCTGGGCTGTTAAGGTGTACTGGGCTTGCTCCTCACGATCCAGGGTTTTCGTGGCATGGATGTTGCCTGTCTTGTCATCGATAACGAAGATTGTTCCTGCACCTTCGCCGGATAGGATGTACTTGATGTTACCATTACCTGAGTCTACGTCAGAGTGGAGCTAAAGAAATGAGAAAACAATTAGACAACACATCTTGTGCAGGTAGATGTCAAAGAAAGTTTCAATTACTAACTAAACTAGAGAGCTGAAAGAGTTAACCATGGTAGGAATGTTCTTTATTACACGACTAACACCAATAAAAAGAGATTTAGAAGATCATCATGAAAAAGGAAGACTGTAGAACATTCATTTAAATGCTTTCTTTCCTTACAGGCCCTTGATGAAGAAATAAGATGCATTGCAAATATCGTTTGTTGTTTGCTGTGAAAGCCACTGCTCAGTCTGAGTGATGGTGTTGTTACAGAGGACAACCACCAATCATCTCCACGAGAATGTCACCGTGACCTCTCGCATCTTTTTCTCACTTCTTGATAAATGTGAAAAGCACATTTAAATCTTGTTGGCAGTAAGCTGGGCCCACACCATCACTGGAACTGGAGGGTGCTGGAGCTTTTAATTAAAGTTTTATCCACAGACTAATTCTTTTAGAAGAAAGAGGGGGGGGGACTTACTCTGCCCACTAGAACCGGGTCTGGCCCAGTGTACTCCTCAATGACAAAGAACTGATTCCACACCCATCCACGTTTGGACCTGTGGAGAACCTGCCCTTCCTTCCCTGTCCTCTGTTTGTGTCTGTGCAGCGATAAATGACCTGAAATTATTTTAAAAAAGAGAAATAAAGATCAGCAATGCAGGCAATTAACAGCAAATTTATATCTTCATACAGACTCTGGAGTTACAGGTATTATGGGCTGTGGTGCAGAAATGTAAAAATGAAAGCTTGATTTGGTTCACACTTTGTGGAATGAATGAGTTAAAACATCACTTCATTCTCTGAGATTATCATTATTATAATTACTTTCAGCAAAACTAAAAAGTAGGTGGAAAGCAGTAACTTCATGACAAGAGGCCTGTGTTGAATAGCGTTTGAAAGGCTCAGACCCCAGCTGAAAAAATGTGGCTGGTTTGTATGAACGCCTACATTTTTCAGGTGGCTCTTAGCGAGGCACTTAAACCCTGTTTAACTGCTCAGGTGCAGGTGCAGTCTATTGTCACTGAGCAGCCGCCATGTTTAAACATCTGGAACTGAAGAGTGCTCAGCAGGAAAATAAACAGCTAAATCAATCTAAAAAAAAAAGAAAAATGAAACAAAAACACCTGGTTGAGCAAACAACTGTGGAAGATGTTGAGAGTGAGGGATGTAATTGAGGAGAAAATGAACATGTTGCTTTTCCAATTTGGAAATGAAAAGGGAACAGAACATTTTTGTTAATGTATGGTTTGTATAAATAAACTGCCAGGATATTTGTTGATATTAAACTATAAAAATGACATTAATAGGGGCAGGATGTGCTGGGCCAGGTGGTGTCTTTCACCATTTAAGTTCTGATGCAGGAAGATGTTTGGTAAGCGATATCTGGTAAGGAAACCAAGGTGTTTTTTCCTACCTGGATGTCTGTGTCTGTGGCGCCTGTGATCCAAGGAAGTGTTTCCTTTCCTGGTTCCTAATGCAACGCTACAGAGCAGAGAAACTCCCAACAACACCAGGAGGGCCCTCAGTAGCCCGAAGCCCTGCCGCTTCATTATTAGCGTCGCCATCTTGCCCAACCTGAGCAACCGTCCACTTCTTGCCTCCCGACTTTCTGGTTCCTCTCAGTGGAGCTCTGCTCCCACTGAGGCGGTATCCTGTGTTTTCTTAACCAAATGTTGATTAAGACCCTCCTAGTTCATTTGCTCAGATGAGGCCTGTAGATGCTCTGCAGATACTCATCACCAACTTGCTACGTTGCTGCCTTCGTTCTCTTAACTTTTTGTCTTATTGCCTCTCTAATTGTTTCCTCCTTATGTCTTCCAGTCAAAGAGCCTGAAATAGAGCAGAAGAAAAAGCAACTTGGTCAGTGACAAGGGTAAAAACAAAACACTTATAGTTAAATAACCTTCTATGTTGCGCCATCGTTCTTGAAAACGTCACAAATTGAGTTGAGAGCTGGCTTATCAGCAGCACATCAGGTTAATTAGGACAATGCACTAATTACACAGACAATGTTGTCTGTAAACCCATTAGCTTTAATTCAATTAGATACGGACAGATTCATTGTAGAGGAGCAGTTCATGTGACAGCAGGTCACTTTACGGCTCTTTCAAATGCATTCAAATCTAATTTTTATACTCCTCAGACCCGGTTTTTAACTGTGCAGAGTTTATTTAAGTTGATAATTCAAAGTATCCACAGAGCTAATCTACAGAAATGAAAGAAAATTTGATTTGTGCTCAAGTTAGAAACTCAATGTGAGTGCAATGCCTCGAGTGCAATCTTTATGAAACGTATTGGCAATTAAGGATCCTGTGAAATGCATTTAATGAGAGCGATGAAGGAATTAATCAAATGTTGCCAAGATGGAAGTGGAACTGAGCATCCGTGGAGAGGTCATAGGATTTACCGTTTAGTTTAAAAGCTGACCCATGTGTGGGTTGTTTGATTTTTTTTTTTATTATTATAGTTTGTGAAATAGTTTCCTTATTTAGACAGCTAACACTATGTGGTTTAAGTAGGTCTAAGTCAGGGATCACCAACTCCAGACCTCTTGGTACCAATGTCCTGCAGGTTCTATGTGTTTCCTAGCTCCTACACACCTGATTCACATTAAATGATCCTCCAACAGCTCGTTGTCAAGTTCTGCACCAGCCTCTTAGTGACCCATTCATTTAAGTCAGGTGTGCTGCAGCAGGGAAACATCTAAAACCGGCAGGACACTGGCCCAGGAAGCCTGGACCTGGTGATCCCTGGCCTAAGTGTACTGTTATAATACAACACCTGTGCCGGTGTGTTACAACAGAAAATGTTGTCGGCTGATTTTCAGGAAATTTCAACAACAGCCATTTAATGCATTCTGACTATATAATGAATACATTTATTGTTCTGTCTGCCTCACTTTGATATGTCTGGCCACGCAGCATAATTGCAGCTATAAGAAGAGACTTTACTGGGAATATGTGTCAAAAAACGTACACTTTTCTATCTGAGTGGTCATAATTGCATGTCCTCCAAAATAAATTCCACCACATTCTGAATTGCTTTCAGCTCAGCTTTTGCATCCAGGGCCTTGTCAGTGGATGCAACCAGATAGAACTGCAACAAATCAGAGCAATAAAATGTGTAACGCAGCATTTTTTATCGCCTGTTTGCTCTTATAGAATCAAACCCACTCACTATTAGTTAAATGATTTTGATTGGCGCAGCCCGCCCAAGAAAGGGTGGAAATCTGTTTATAAGAGGGAGGAGGCCAAACGCATTCTGACAGTGTAAATGAAACATGAGCTCCTAGATTTAATTGGTTCCCAGGCTGGTACAGTGTGTTGCTGCATCCTTACTTTGCTTGTTGGGCCCAGTTAGACTTTGAAACGATGGCACTGGAGCTGTTGATAACACAAAACCCCTCAAAAACAAAATGTATGAACAATGTCCCGCGCGGAATGTCCCGCACTCTTCGAACTACTCTGTTTCTCTTTCGTTATCTTGCTCTTTTGATTTCATCCTCAACATAAGCTGTTTTTTTTCTTTGCCAAAACCAAATGAGCAAATGTTGTGTAAACAAATAGGTTTTAATCTTAAGTAGATAAGAATGCTCCCTTGAGACTCATCAGTTCTTGTTGATCACAAGACCAGCCAACCCGGGAGTGTTGACAGTTACTCCCTTACCAGCTCATCATCTGTCCAATTATTCCTGGCCCCTCTGATGGATGTGTGTCTATGATCATGCTGTCATTCATTTATCTTAGCCTTCAAGCTTCTTCTTTGGCACTGCTGCAGCAAAGTGGCTGCCTCATGCAACTTATAGGGGATAAGACTGAAATTATCTCAAGGAAAAAAGTGAAGACTTCATAGGAATTTTTGGCAAATTAAAGCAGAGAAGCAAACACATATTCAGCAGAAATGATATAGATTTAATTTATGTAGAGAGCTGGGATTGTTTGGGTTGAGAAATTAAAGATTATTTTAAGCAAAAAGAAAAAAGAAAAGGTAATAATAACAAGCTAAATTCAAAATGACCTGTTTTTGGGAAGTTGTCTGACTATATTTTCCGTAATTGGACAGAAGATGAGTAAAAACCTTCAAAGTAGTCTTAAAAATAACAGCAAAACAGGAAGACAATTACAAACTCTAGCGTGCACTTGTTCACAGAGCTGACACCTGCTATAGACAATCTATTAACATGCCTTCAAACTGTCATTGCTGTGTCAAATTAGGCGTCGGATTTGCTTAACAAGTAAAAATAAAGTGTCCAAAATAAATTGCTTTCTCCAATAGACTGATTCCCCGCTACAGGTCATCTGTTATTCCCCTGAAAATCTGTCAAATCTGTCAAGTCAAACAAATATAAAAACAATAACGGTAAAGTAAAAGATTGATGGGAGTGTGCAGAGTGACAGTTCAGATGAACTCAGTGTGACTGTGAGTTTGATAGTGGGCGACTTGCTTGATGACACAGAAGTGACCCCACTGTTGCATTCAGCCAACGCAACTTGGAAATGATTTTCTTTCCCTCCAGTTCAGGAATTAAAAATAAGACTAATGTTTTGCTTTTCCCATGAGATAGATTTTGTAAGATTTTATTTATCCATAAAAGGAATTCTACATTCTACATTATGACCCTTAAATCAACCTTGTTTTTTTGTTAGCATCCTCATGCTTATATATTCATGCATGTTCCCTTTAAACTGACAAGTGGCAGCTTTAACTAATGAAGGTGAAAGGCAGGACAGAGAGCATCAGTGGAGAAATAAAATCTGTTGGTTGTCAGGGCTGCTGCTCTGAAAGGAAATAACTTAACTCAGTTGTAAGTCGCTTTGGAGAAAAGTGTCTACTAAATGACTGTAGAATAGAATAAAATAGAATAACCTTTAAAAAAAACAAAAAAAACAAAACATATGAAACATGCCGACGTCACAGAATAAAGCTGAGTTCATGTCCAAGAAAATATATTTGACAGAGCCAGTATGCAGTGATCCACTCCACAATCTTTTATTTAAACACTACTCCATTTGCTAAAACTCTTTAACAAGGCAAGCCTCAGTTTGTGTTTTCTTGCTTCTCTAAAGGTTGACAGAGCAACGCATAGCGAGGTACAGGCAGAAACTGTGGCACTCAAACAGACAGTGATAATGACTCCCCAGGGCGAGCATGCCTTTTGGCCAGACAACTTCCTCTGTCTGCATACATGACTCAAGAGTCACATTTGAATAGTGAACAGTATGTCCATGCATGTGTGTGCGCCCCCACACTATTCCCTTGGGTTCAAAGCGACGCTGGGAATCCATGAGTCAAGTGTTTGAGTAGACTACTGTGATTCATTGGCTAACATTAGATGGTAGGTGAACGCATACTGTGTGAGTGTGTGTGTTCTTGAGAGGGTGCTGCACAGAGATCAGAGCAGTGGGGTTTAAAAAAATATGTTTGATATGCTTCACTGGGCGACATGTCCTCAAGTCAACAGTAAGACTGCATGTGTGTGTTTGATTATTAATGAACAAGACTCCCCACCCGAGTCCTTAAAAATTCTTCTATGTGCAGGTGACTGCCAACTTGTGCAGATTCACATCTTGAGGAAACTGATCGTCTTCTGATCTCTTACTATTTGAAACTGGAATCAACTCTTTAAAACTCTTCTTTTGTTTTATTTCTTTACGTTGCACTGAAAATCCATCACATTGTAGAACGTGTGATTCCTAACAAGCTATCTGTGCATTTGAGCAGGTAAATAAATGTTTCATGGGAAGTATTGCTCTCTCTCTTCTTTTAGTTTTTCCTCTGGCTGTCATGTTCATAAAGCTAAAACTTTGCTGGTCAAATAAACCCACAAAAAGAAAAAAAAACAACCTTTAGGAAGCTGATAAGAAACTCTGTCTGTTGGATCTTAATGCATAGAGAGCATATGTCGAAACAAATGCTGTTTTTTAGAAATCCTTTTAATGTCTTTATTGTTTGAAACATAGACCCAGAGACCAAATTACTCAATATATCTTTTTTTTAAAAAGCAGGCAATTTGAACAACTTTGCTGCCTTTAGGCACAGTTTCTGACATGTTGTAGACTTTCTTGCTTGTTCCCATTAGACAACAACAACATACTGCTCTGCTATTTCTTCTTACACAATCTATCCATCCCCTTTCTTTCTTTTCGTGTTCTCTCTGTTGGTGTCTTTCTCTCTGGACTTAACTATCATTACTTTTCTTCTCGCTGAGCCAAACCTCCAACAGCAGCCATTAAAATAACTTTGGTAAATGCTTGAGAAGTACATAGAGAAAGAAAACAGACTTGACTCAAATTTCTTTCTTTCTCTGCTCAAACTTTCCCTCTCTGCATGTTTCTCTGAAGGTCAGAAGTAATGAAGGTGATGGAGTACAGCGTATTCTTGTATGAAAGTGATACATGAAGTCTGCCTGAGCACACGGATTTTGTTCATCCTGCATGTATCGTCTGTCAGGGAGGTGTAACCTAACGGTATAATGTTTTTAGTGCAGCATATTGGACGTCAAAATTTGTGGAAAACATACTTTTGCGTGTGATTATTTATAATTGAATACATCATGGCTGTTAGTGGTAGTCATTTCTTCATCTTTACACAACTTAGAGTCCATCAGATTTCACACACTTAGGAAGAGGAAGAGTTATTCCCTCCAAACCAACAGATCCTTGTCGGATTTCTTTGGTTACAGAAAAAATGATCAAGGTGTCGTTATGTAGGACGGTTCACTAGCCTGTAAAGCATGTTATAAAGAAAGTTGCAGTGAAAGGAGGACATACATGTAACATGTTTCACCAACCAGCTTTGGTCCCTAAAGTCAAGGTAAATGCAACATGAAGACTTAAATGTCGTTCACTGAATGCTACATTATACAGATGCACACAAAGTTGAAAATTGAAAACGTTTTTGTCAGTTTTGCTTTTCAAACATGCCTTTTTGACATCAGTGTGTGCATTCATGTTCAGTATTACTTATGTTTCGTATTGCAGCCATATTGCTAAAAAGCAGCTGGAGTCCAAAAGGTAGCAAGATGTTTTTTTTTTCTTGTCTTTCAAAGCTCTACTTAGGTTCAAAAGAAATGTTCCAAAGCACTTTTATAATGTAGCTCACAGAAAGAACCTTCCCAAATCTACAGTAGGTAGTCCTGTAGCCTTTCCCATCTGTTTTCTCTGATAGTTGTTATGTAGTAGTCATTTATTATTTAAAGAGCAGAGGGGATTTTATTGGAATTAAACTTTTTGGTTTCTTTACTCCGTTGCTATAGTATTTAGTTATTTTGGCATCAAAAGACAGAATTAATTAAAGACCTAAACAAAGTGTCTTTGCATATTTATAGTGTTGTATAATCAATTAACATATGATAATTGTGAAAATCAAAATAAAGTGATTGCAGTAATTGTTCCAAGACCTCCCTAGTTATGATGCTAAAAGACTAGTAATGAATTAGCCGAAGGTGGGCAACATGAAACTGAATAAAATGTAAAATGTGTCTTTTTTGTTACCACATAACATTTATTTCTTCTGTGTTCTCAAACTATATCATTATTTGTTTCTGCTGCACAATGCCTGTGAGGCAAAGCTGAAATATGGACAAAACTACGTCTTTGATCGAAAGCAGATATTATAATTTCACGTTAAGATGGATTTAGAGTTTTGGACCACTAAGTGTTCTTATTCGGACTGATTTACAGTCCATCTCCTCTTGGTTGAGGAGATGGACTCAAGGACACCACAAACCACAAAAACTGAATGTTGTTAGGACCAAACTGTAAGCTCTGGACCCCTCTACTACCCTATACACTATTTGAAACAGATGTGATTTTTTTCTTATTCTAAGTTTATGCAAGAATGGGAAAGAGGGTCATGGGAGGTTTAAAATGAGATTTTCTGTTACTGTAAAAATCCACCCCGACTCTCCGAAACAAATCCCTGAGCTACTCTGCAGCAGACGCAAAGCCCTGGACTGTCTCTTTTTCTCTCCCGCTTTCACTCTCTTCTCACATGTGTTTCATGAGTAGAGAGTTGATAAGTTGAGGTATGGATGCGATGAAACAAATGAAGCTATAAGGGACATTAACACTTTTCGTTTTGATCCAACTGTCAAGTTGATTTTTTCCGAACCTCTGTGGTAGTATTCCCCCCCCCCCCCCCAAATACGCAAATACCACATGCTGGAAGATGAAGTGTTGGGTAGCCACGACAGAAAAATATGTCCCAAAAATTAAAGTTATCAAATAAGATTCTATTGAAATAAGGAGACCACAGAGTGAGAGATGGAGAAGACAGGGAAGGACAGAAAAATCAAAAAGGCACGGACACAGTCAGAGTCGGTGTATTAAAGTTCACTCTGGGTGTCTTGTTTCGGTGGCCGGGTTCTTTGTGGTCTGTTAAAAGCTGAAAAACAGAGCGGTGTTGAAAACAGACACCCAGCGTTTAGCTCACACCACGAAACCTGAGGCTTAATTGCCTTTCAATTAAAGTAACTAATAGAAGCATGTGTGTGAGCGTGTGCGTGTGGGGCGTGAAGCAATTACCATGAAAGAACTGCAAAGCTTTCTCAGCATTCACCAAAATAGGTATTAATGAGAGGCTAGGTATTCTGACACACTCAGACACAGACTCGGAGTTACTGCAAAGTGGGTGTTTTCTCTGTGTGTGTGATGAGTGAGTGTTTGCATATATGTGTGTAATGACTGCTGATTTCTATTAAGCCATTAGTAAAATTCAAGTGCTAATCATCCAAAAGTCTGCTGTATTCATATGCACTAACACAGTTTCTTGGTATACTATTAAGGCTAATCAGCATCATTTTACCATCGCTGGTATCCATGGGGGGGGGGGGGGGGGGGGAGTTAAATATGAAGGACTGAATGTCTGTCCAGAAAACAGAAGTCTACGTAGAATACAGTAAGAATTTTAATTAATATGTATTGTAGTAATTACATGAAATATTTCTTATTAATCAAAGAATTATTGGATTTGATCTGCTGGACATTTCTTTCTGTTATTAAATTGGATGCACACAATAAAAAGCCCAAACTGTAAAAAAAAAAAAAAAAAAAAAAAGTTAAATCATGTAATATTCCACCAGCTGTGGCACTGGTGGGGGGAAAAAAAAGGAAAAAAACAAATACCAACATTACAGTAAAACCCCATTATAGGAATATAGTCTCTAACTTTACCAGGATCTTTTGTTTTACTTTAACTTATTAATGTTTATTAAAAGATGTTGGCCCAAATATTAACAATTCAAAGGCCCATGATGGTTCACTTTCACTGTAATCTGGGGGAATATATACATATCGATGGTAAGTATGGTATAAATGAACAGTATTGATACATTTACAGTATAAACAGCATCAAACTTCAATTTAACTATTTTCTTTTAAAATGACATTTTATTGAAATTATGAGAAGTTTGAAAATGTATTAGTAGTCTTTTTATGTTAAAGATGGAAATGTATATTGTGTATTTTCAGTTTCATGTTATTTAACATTAGACATGTAAATATGCAGTGTGTACTTTAATCTACTGGTTTTTTTAACTGGTGTTAAAAAATGTTTTTTTTTTTTTTTACAGTGTACATGCCCACACAAACTGTAACTACCGACTGTGATAATTCCACGGTTTTAGGTGCATGGAGAGGTGAAAACCAAATAGAAATGCTCTGGAAATAGATTTGGTAAGGATGAGCCTTAATCACAACCAAATCCTGTCACCTGTTATCCATCAACGGAAAGGTGACGAGCTTAGTGTCCTGGAGCTTTGATGGGTTTTTGATGGAGAGAACAGTTAAAAAGGGATCAGTCTGCACGGTGAGGCAGATTTGTTTCCTCCTGGGAGACAGAAGCTTCTCCCACAAGCAAATGTATGCCATTGTGTAAAAAAAAAAAAAGTGCAGAATCAATGTGAATGAATATGGGGCTGATCTGCTTGGAAGGCGTTATATGCAGTTCATTGATGTTGTAGTTCTTGGAGAGGTGTTCATACATGTAGTAAGAGTTGAGTACATGTTGCCAAGGCAGAGATTATGTGGGAACACTTTTTAGATGCTTAGAAATGGCAGACCAGAAAGCAACTGTCTGAATCCAAAGATAAAATGTTACACTATAGCAACGGGATTAGGAGATAAGCAAGTTTTTAATGGAAACACAGTCTGGTTGATTAAAAATATGAAAATAAACTCAGAGGCAGCAAAGAAGAGGAGATATGTGAATGTAATGCTCCATTTTTATTATTATAGCAGCAATTTCATTATTATAGCAGCAAATTAATCCAGTTTATGTTTTTTTTGTTAGATATCTGTTTACAAACCAGTTGATGTCATCTTTTATGGTGACGATTCAGGTTCATGAACTAATTTAGTTTACTTCTATAAAACTAGACCTGATCATATCAAGTCATCACAAGCACATCATCACGGTGGGTTTATACTTTGACTTGTGACGTTTATGACTCTGCAGGTTCACGCAATAGAAACCTATAAAGTTTTCAAAAGGACATTTCATTAATGCATTCAGGAGAAAAAAGAAAACTCTAGAATATTCAGCTTTGTTTCTGTCATAATAAATTAGCTGGAGCGCGCTCTTCTAATTTGTAGAGCGCTAAATAAACAAAGCTGCTAATGAAGGTGACAAATAATGTGCTGACAAACACATTTCTGACTGTTGCATGTAACCAACGAGCAACTAATTATACATTGTTGTTTTTCACATAAAGGGCTGAATTATTCTGCCTAAAGAACTTAAAAAATAAGCTTTACATGTGGATTTTTTGAGAACATTTTTGTTTTGCTCATTTTGATTCCCATCCCCAAATACTAAAAGTCACACATATTTAAATAGAAAAACTAAACAATTTCAGTGATGTGTAATCAGTACACCTTTCCTGCAAATGAGACAGAGGTTTCTTGTTGACATTATTGGGGAAACGTGCAGTTTAACAGACTGCATTCTTCTCTGCTTTGACTCACTGTGACCGTGGTTCATCTCTGTCGTGACAGCTGCATAATTTCATGCATTCAACAAAGGACAGATCGGATCCAACACACAACCAGTATTTTCCTCACAGAACCGTGATTATGGTCTTTGCATGGTTAGTTAAGTACCATTCTTATTCATCATCTGTTCGGTGAAACACATTTAAATAAAAGTGAAAAACTAAAATTAATGTCTTTGGGAACTTTAGGCCCTGCTGCTAGAATCTTCCTTGAATAAAAACCGTGAATTCAGGGGAGGAAAATCAATTTTTAATACAGCAAAACATATTAAAACCTTCTGGGTTTTTTTTATCAAACAGAGAACAATCCCAACAATGGTGTGAATGCTTCAGCAGGGTGCATCACTGTGCTGTTTCTCATTTGGCCTTTAAGTTCATAAGGAAATCCTCTGAGCTGAAAACAAGTTAATGACCAGACCAATCAGCTTTCTGTGCTTGCCTAAATGAGCAACAAGAATAGACAGTAAAACAACAGGCAAGCTGATGAGACTCGGTTGAGCTTGAGGCAAGACAATGCACTTCCAATTAGCCTGCTGACCACAATTTATCGCCTATTGGTTTGCATGGGAATGCCCTCTTTATGGGATTTAGCTTTGTGAACGCTCACATCTGGAAAGATGAGGTGCACATTCGAAATGTTCACAGTTAATTACAAGGACTTACCCAACATTACAATATGACAATAAGTAAGAGTTTAAAAAAGGGCCAATGAAAGGGTAAAGACCATTCTCTAAAACTGCAATCAAATAGGTTTGTTGACTTAAATAGAAACATTATGAATGGGGTTTTGAGCAGCATCCTTAATTAATTCTCTATTTAATTATTCCTCTCAATCTTACCCCTTCCTTCTGTTTTTTTAATCAGTTTTTTCCTCTTTCCCTTTCCTACATTATTTCCCTCTCTCTCCTCTCTGTCACAGTCTAGTAGGATTCATCATTGCAAATTATAGCATTGGAATATGAGGTTAGACCAACGCTGTAATCACTGCAGAAGACTTAAACAATATACTTAGGAATAGAAAATGAACATGGATAATTATGTGCTGCTACAGACCATCACATGTTTTTGTTTTATTTTCAGTCTTTATCTTATTTTACTTTTTATCTCAAACTGGGAGAAAATGGTTCATCAAATGCAATCATCTGTAACACTTCCACATGTGACTCATGACAGATGTACATGAAAAGGAATTCATTGAGGACATCTGTAGAGGTTCACAGTCACATTCATACTACATTGCAAGAGATGCATGACAAAGTATTCCAGCATGTCCTGCATGTGGGAGTTTTATGGTAAGAAAATAAATAAATATAATTCAATAACTTGTTAATATGCACATTGATGCGAGCTATCGTCATGTTAAAATCACCAGCTGCAGTTTAGCAGAAAAGTTAGAAAAGTTCAGGCCCAGGATAATTTTTTGCTTTAACCTCGGTGTATCTTAATCTGAGAGACATGAAAATAAAAAGACAGATGAGTACAGCAGGAGGTCAGCCAAAGCAAACACAGAAAAGACAGATTCTGTTCAATAATAATTACTCTGAAACATTTATGATTCTTAAAGTAGAGCTGCAAATGGGAGGAAACTTTATGCTATGGGGAAAAAAAGCAAGCAAAATCGGAGACTTTCTGCCTCTTTCTGTGTGCGCGTGTGTGGTTTTGGTCTTTAGACCCAGGGAGGGGAGGGGGGGGGGGGGGGCAAGGCAGGAAAGGGGGGCG
>JAOXYM010000017.1:24436787-24451133 GCA_028567055.1 Leptatherina wallacei
TTCATTTAACTGAAGAAAGTTCTGACACATCCAGTCTTTAATCTGATCAATGCATCTGATCAGTGATTGGATCGGACAATAGTCTCCTGGTGAGATGGTTATGTAGATTTGTGTCATCAGCATCGCTATGGTAACATATTTTTTGTTCTTTTATAATTTGAGTGAGAGGGAGCATGTAGATGTTAAACAGCAGTGGCCCCAAGGTAGACTTGGCTGTACTTGACAGAGGTTGCAATGGACCTATTATCCGTTCCTTTTTCCTGAGCAACCTTTTGGTGGTTGTGGTTTTTGATGCTTGTGACTCTAGATATTTTTATGATATTTGAAATGTATCACCATTGAATGGTTCAGCAATGCACACTTTGTACCAGAGCCTAGTAATAGTAAAGTGTTCTTCTGTTATTTTGTTTTTTCCCCCTTGCAGATTGGGAAACAAGGACACGTTACTACCAGGTGCTGGTTAAAACAAGAGAGTTGCATATCAAGAAAATTGTTGTATTAACAATAAAACTCTTATTTAAAAAATAATCACCCCACTTATTGTTTCGAAAATCTTATAACACATGACGTTCCAATGGATTCAGTCTCTTTAAATAAAACCAACCCTACATCAGTCCTGTATGATCTTGTTACCCCTTCATTTATATAAATGGAATCCTCAACAGCATCTTCACATTTCTTCGCCATCATGCTCCTCTGCCTTGCTCACTACCTCTGCAATTTACTCCGAATGAAAGGCATCGAGTGAGAAAACAGAGGTGTCATTTTCACAGTTTGTGTTGTTAATAAGAACCTGATAGTGCTTTCTCTTGTTAAAGGTGACCAGATCTTGAAAGATGGAAATAGCATGTTCCCCGTTTGGAAAGTGAGCTTAAATGATCTCCAACCTCATTCCTGGATTTTCTTATAAAGTGGAAGCTGTTGTAAATTCCTCCTATATCACCAGAGTTTAAACAATCATTTTCAAATCTATTCTCCTTTGATTTCTTTGTAAACACTTCAAGCAGAAACTAACTTCAGCTTTCAGATGACATTTTCAGGATAATATACCGCTTTAACCTTTAAGGCTTTGATGTGTAATTCAGCCAATTCATCTTAAACCAGAGCACACACTCATATCTCTGTCTTTATTCTCATGTTTTGGTTATGTATCCTGAGGTCGCCTGAGTGATTACACAGGGATTATGGACCGGGCCTTTTAGGCCACAGTTGTTTGTTTTAACTTGAGCCTGAAGGATACCAGGAGCTTTAAGGGGATAGAAGGAGTGAGGCATATGTTTCATTTTATTCATTTAACCTATGTCTCAGATTTCCTCTCCCTTCTTCTTATCCTCCATCATACTTCACATTTCACCATTCAGTCTGTTTTTGTGTGTGTGTATTTTATACATCTGTCCCCTTCTGTTCCTCCCCTGTTGGGTTCACTTAATGGAGGCCTGCAGTGACCAATCAGCAGCCTGGGATTTTCACACAGTTTGCAGTAATTGAATTTGGCCTGTCGGCACGGTAACTGAGCTGGGGAAATTGAGGGAGCTGGGACCATCTTAAAGGGACAGCGGATGGAAAGACGGATGGTGTTCAATTTGTAAATAAACAAAGAGTCTGTAGACATTTGGAGTAAAGAGATTCATCTGTGTCTTTACCAACTTTATTTCGACAGCATCAATGCTGCACCTAATCCTGGAAGAGAGAAAGAAAAGAAAAAGGATTTTTAGGAAACCCAAATTAGGATGGAGATATCGAAATGAAGCTTTCGTCTTAAAGAGAGCAAATCAGGGTGACAAAGAATTACTGAGGCGAAGGGTCAAAGATAGAGAATTAAATGGAGAGATCTAGAGATGGAAGGATGCAGAGAGAGAGAACAGAGAGCAGCCTTGTGTATGAGTTGGCAGTGAGGAGCAGAGCTGCATAGCAATCACTTGTTTGCTATGCTTTAATCAGCCAGACAACGCTAAACATTAGCTCGCCTCCTACACTCTAGACTCATTTAATCAGAGCTGTAACTCGTTGCATTAGTCTCCTCTTTATGAATATATATACAGTGTTTGCAGCCAAGAAGGACAGGACAAAAAAAAAGAAGGATTTAAAGGACACATGCGAAAAAAGACTGATGGCTACAGAAGTAAACTAAAAGAATATGCACTTTCAACTTCTGTACTTTTTTCTATTAAAGCGTGTGGGTCGATGGAAAAGTGCTGTGGTAGAAATTATTGGAGGGGACAGGGGTCTTGTTTTGTGGTGGTGGAGATGCAGTAAACATGGCAGGGGGGCTGGGGAGGGAGGAGATTGTGACTTTGAAGCCAAGCAGAGAAAGAAAACAACTAAATCAAATGAGAGGAGACGTCACACTGGAGTGCCAATTTAATTACCCTTATGTGAATAAAACCCTGGTTCTGACATGAAATATAGTTAATTCATAATGTGAATTAGAAGTGTTTAAAGCGCACGCTAAATCCATCTGCAAAAATGAGGGCAAGCTCTTTAGAAGACACAGAATAACTTGTTTCTGGTCACCTGATAAATGTGCCAATTCAATTAGTCACATTCTCTATTTCTGCTTTTGGTCTCTACCAACTTTTGAGAGAAATTTCTGGCTTCTTACAGCTCTTTAATATGGAACAGGTAGTGTATAATTAAGCTTTTTCTTTTTTTCCTCCCTTAAAACATTTCCCAGCAACAGCCTAAAACAGCAAGGCCTACACTGTAACAATATGTAAGCCTGTGGAAGAATGCTTTTTCTGATGCTTGTTACCCTAAATGAGATGTTTATAATGGCTTAACCTAATAAGGCAAGGTAAAGTGCAACCAGTATCAAAAAGGAAGTTGGAAATAAAAAAAAACGAAACTGGGTTAAGCAAGATTTGATCTCCTTATTAACACCTGGAGCAACCAATGATGTAATAATTTTGGCCATTTTAAGTGTAAACAAAGCCAAAAACTTAACAAGTTGCCAATAATGTAATAATATTTTGAGCCAGTAATGTAGTAAGTTATTATGGTAGTGGTTTATCATTGGCCAAGCATGAAATAAATCCTTTGAAAATGTAATAACTGGAGCTGAGAATGTTATTAAATTATTGTCTTTATTGTATTTTTAATCGCCAAAATTAATACGCTATTGGCCGTTATTACATTATTGGTAGCTACTCACACCAAAAGCCTTCCAACCTCCTAATACAGCCTTTAAAGCTTAAATCATTTGACCACAGAATCAGGAAGTGCAGTGAGACAGCGTCTGAGTCTGTGTGTGACGGAGTAAAACAGCAAAGGCAATAAAGCCGCTCTATAAACACTGTCTGTCTAAAACAAAATGACTCCTGGTACATTCAGACATGATTAACGCTTTAAAAAACATGCAGCCTTCACAAAATGACAAACATATAAAAAGGAGCTGCCTGATTAATGAGGCAGAATGTGTCAGCTTTGTTTTCAAAACCACTCCTATCAAAGATAAGTGTATATTTGCAAAACTGAAAAAAGTTCAACTAGAAAATAAAAAGGGGAAAAAAAGTTCTATTGTAGTTAGAGCCAGTCCTGATTCTTTTCTTCTTCTTTGTTTTTTTTTTGTTCTGCATAAAAAAAATCTCTAAATCTAAGCTGCATGAGCCTTGTATTTTGGTCTTTTTTTCCTCTTTACCAACCTTAACAATTAAATCTCTTTTCTGTTTTTCTCTCTCCTCCTTTCTTTTTTATCTCCATCAGCACATTGTGACAGGTTAGACAGTGATGGGAACCAGGTCAATGCCTCAAACAGTGGGAGGTAACCTCAGATTTACATAAGTATTCAAATGTAGATTAAAGTATTTAACCGAGAAGAAATTCATCCTATACTGCGCATTTGAGGACTAATCATTTAAAATGATGTTATGTGATATGTGTATAAGTCGCTGACCAGAACTGACCTCATAAAATTGAGCTGACACCTGAGACGTATTGAAGTATTTAAACTTGACCACACAGAAACACACACAGCAAACAAAGCACAATAGAAAATTACATTCTCACACTTTCACCACTTGGGAGATTAGGCTTCTGACAAAACATTGATTATTGGCTTTCACAGTTTAAGTATCACACTCTGCACAGAAACACTCCCTCTACTTCATTCCTCCCTTTCTCCTTGCTTTACTTTTTTACTCTGTTTATCTGTACTTTCCTCTTCATTCCCCCACATAGAAACAGCATGCCCTTTAACATTTTCACCTGACTTCATTCTAATCACAAAAATATTGACAGGGACCGCTGCAGCTAGGCAATAGGTCGGGGACATTTTCACAAGTCTCTGCACAAAGATCTCTAACCAAGATAATCCTCCCCATTTATTAAACGCACACCTTTCTCCAAGACATCCAAGATGTTTTCATGCTGGTGAGCTTGAGGCATGGGAGCTGGGGCTTATTTGCATTTGATTGTCAGTGTCAAGAGGGAATCTCAATGTTTCCCTCTTTAAACCACATGCACGTTATTTAGTTTATCTCTGTCGGTTTATCCTGAGTTGTTTCATTTCTTTAACAGAAGTAAACTTATTTGAAAGATATCACGTTCCAGCAGGACATTTTTCAAGTAGAAGTCAATGGGGATCCAAAAACGGAGTAGATGTAAATGTTTTTCCAAGTCCTGCTGATACTTTTCATGTCACTGGGACGTAGCTTGGGTGGATTTGAAACCATTAGGAAACACAGACAAATTAAGTGAATCAAAAATATAATCTTTAGTGAGAAGCAGCAATGAAATGCTTTCATGTATTTGAGGTACTCATGCTTGGATAAAATGCTATGTAACCCCGTGAAAACAGATTTAAAGGGGAGGATGCTGTCCAAGCTAAACCACCACTTTGCTGGTGTCTGACTCCAGCTGACAGGAAGCAAAGTTTAGTTGCATTTAGTTGACAGTGTGCAACATTTTGGTTATGTACGAGTCTGTTATAAATCACACCATCATAAATGTTCTGGTGACAAATTGGCCACATAGGGTTAAAAGGGGCCTAGGATACTTGTGTTCTGCCCCATGGTGGATACAGTGATAATACAATGCTGGGGCACAGTCTGGAAAGAAGGTGTTACATGTAAACAAGACTCTAAAGATAAATGAATAAGCAAATGGAAAAAAAGCAGTCAGATTTTAGGGGTTATGACGTCAGTGTAACAGTACAACAATTATTTCTCTTAAATATTACATTGATTAGAAATCTTAAAAAAATATTGTTACTGCTTTAAAGAGTTTATGAATTGTAGTTCCTATGCACATGATTACAAATAGGTTTATATTAAGACACGTCTGTATTTGTGGAAGGTTTATTTATTCATTTACCCCCTTATTAAAAGCTGCTAAAGTCCGATTTTACATCTTGAATACCTGTTCACTTACCTCTCAGCTGTCACACAACGCCTCGGATGTTCCATTTAGCATGCAGTCTCTCTCTTTCAGTGAAAGCTGTGCTTTGGTTTTCGTTGGAGGCTGCAGTGTTTTGTTTATGTTAGGATTTCAAGATTATTTCTTTTTAAAACAGCTAAAGTAATTAAAGATTTAATCAATGTTTTGCTGGCTAGCACACAATATGCACCAGCACAGTCATTCGAGGGTTTAACTATAATTATTCCACCCAAACTCTTGCTTTTTCTTGTTGCAGAGATAGAATAGAATTGCAGCTTTATTTTTCTGTAATCACAGGGCTTTGTTTAAAAGATAGCAAAGACATTGCAGCATTTTTATCTTGACACCACACTTTTTTCTCCTTTGAAAAAAACCCAAATACAATAAAAAACCCTCCGAATATCCCTTTAAACCAGGTTCTCCTGAGGGTTAGTAAACGTGTGAAAGCCCTCTACATTTTCCTTGTGCATGTGTGTTATGTTACTGGCTAATGTGTGAAAACCACTTCTGTTTTCTTTAGATGTGACCCCCTGCTGAGCACAGGCCAAATAGGACACACACACACACTCACACAGACACTCCTGTGTTTTTCTTGCATCTCCTCACAGCAGGACTCCTGTCTTCATCCATCTCCTGTCATTATCTTATCCCTCACTGATGACTGGGTGGAGCATGACTGCATATGTGTGCGAGAGCCTGATAAAGGCAAATTATGAGTAAACAGACACTCCAGTCCCTCTTCCTATTAATGGCTATCAGAGCCACAACACTTTTCTCCTTTATGCTGTCTGCTCCTTTATATAGCTCACTTGTGAACACTTGGTTTATGGAAGCCTACTTTGATGGTTTGTCTTCTCTACAACAGTTTATTTTAACTTGCAGTGGGTAAAGTTGCAAATCACTAACCTTTGATTTGCCCAGTGCAAACGCCACCTACTCTTACTGGCCACTAAGCAATTACATTGGTGTGTTACTTTGCTCAAATGTACTTAAATGCTAAATATTGACTTTTTCCTCACCCACATTTTTACAGTCTGACATGGTGCTCTTGTTTCTCTGGCCAAGAATGATTCTTCAAAATGTTTCTTCTGCTACAAGAGAAACTAATATCATACAAAGAATCTAGCCATATTTATTAGTCCACAGACCACCCAGAGTCCCGGAAAAAACATCGGACTTTTATTGATTCAATGAATCAATTGTCTTATGTTATATTTACGATTCACACATTCCCTAGATCCCTGAAATCTTCCTATGTTGCAAAACAGGCTATATACAAGGGCTCAAATGTCTACAAAGACTTCTTGTGGGGGTTACCCGACCAGCGTGCTTGTAAACAAAACAGTGACTTAAACACTGCAAGTTGTCCACTGAGTCTTGCATCCTCTGCTCTGGCCTGATTCCACTCCGGATTATTTCTAGCTGCGAGCCTGCACCTTCAGTGCAACGTTTGCTGCTATGAAGTGTTCATGTGGACAGTCAAATTATGTTGTTTTTACACGTAAAACAGCATGCTTTAAAAAAAAAGAAAGAATTCATGTGGATTAATTCACCTAAACAACTGGATTCTAGCCTTTCTATTGCATGTAGTTGTGGGTTTATCATCAGTGCTGTGAGGGCTAAAACTTGTCAGTCCATATCTCCCTTTCAGAGGCTATGACATCATGAAGGATGCCATCACACTGTATCCTCCATCAGGTTGTAATCATCACTACAATCAAACTTACAGGCCCACAGAGATGTGTAGAGCATACACTTCCAGGGAAAAACAAAATATATTTCTTCCTTTTTTTGTTTGCAAGTTCTTAGGCCACTTGAGATGTTATGATTGGCAGACTTTTTTTTAGCAGATGTATATTTTCTGTAAATATATAGCTGTATCTAGCCACATGCCCATAGGTTGATCGGGGGATGTTCATGTCTTTTTTTTAAAAGTATGGTTGTGTGAACTACTTAAAGTAGTTGTACGGCAGTTAGGGGATTCCCAGGTAGAAGAAATCAAACAAGGGAGCAAATATAATATATACGCACAACAGGGCCACCAGTCTCAACCAACTCAAACAAAACTTGTTAAACTGTGGTTCAAGCAAATCCTTTTTTCCCCCTCATACTTTTAATTTACCATCAAGCAGCTATTTACGTTATCAATACATTTCTCCAACTGCAGGGTGTCTGTGTTGCAAAATGGACTGATTTCAATAATAATGTGTTTGATAAAGAAATGTTATTTGAACTTTTCCTAAAAACTGAAAAATGCTAATAACTTTTCTTGCCTCACTGTTTGGCTTGCAAAACCATCATTAAAGTGATTGGTGTGGACCCATCTCTTTCTAATTTATTCCCCCATAACATCCTGCATATCGTCCTCCACTTATGCTGGGATGTCTGGTATTGTTATTTTGGCTGGTATGCAGCAGCAAAATCATGTTTTAAAAAGAATTTACGTTAAAAAATTCGACCCGTGGCGGCACACACAGTTGAATTTGGAACATCTTTTCATTATTTCTTTTTCTTTTCATGATAATTGAACCATTGAATGCTTCTGTGGCAAACTCTTCATTGTACAAAAATGGACTTCTGTGTGGGATACCAAAGAATAACTGATGGGATGATAAATCAGATGGATGCTCAGAGTATCAAATCAACTAACAGTGAGATACCAGCGAAGTTTGCAAAGAGATACATAGTTTTATTAAAAAACAACAAACAGCTAGACTTCTCAGGGTAAAAATCTATATTTTGACTCAGAAAAGAAGGAAAAATAGAGGAGAGTGACAAGAAGGTAAAAACTAGTAAGAATGTACCAAAGAAATAAAAATGGTAAAAAAATAAAGAAATAAATAAAAAGATCCATATTCTCATAAGACTGTTGGTATTGGTGGATGTATGTAGAATTTTTTATGTGCTATATGTGTTGTTATTTTTGATGCATCAGATGTATAATTCAGAGGAGGGGGGTTATTTATAATACTGAAAAATAATACAGAATATTACTTTGTTCATCCCAGAATGGGGAATTAATTTGATTGGTAAAATTTAGGATATTAACCCATGTAAACAATTAGTAATCAGATGCTTCTTTTCATCGGGATATTAGGACAGATGAAGCTAGCAGAACAGATTAACTTTTTAAAGGCCTGTCCCAACAAAATCAAACTTTTACACTGTAAATCAACCAGTCTTTCAAAGTTAATAAACTCTTTAGCTGCTCAGCCACAAACACTTTTGCATGAACTTGATCATTCAAGGAACATTATTACGATTTAAAACCACCTCTAACATGCTGCTGATAGACTTAATTAATTTAGACTTTAATGTGGATTAATTTAATCAGAATCCTGCAACTCCTGAACATTAGCAGCATTGGGAGCTACTGCTGCTCGCTGCTGTTGAACCATGACTCCCTGCTCCCATTGTTTCCAGCGCAATGGAGCTCATGTTTTCTAAAAACAATGCTAAATGTTGCTTGATGACTTTATACACTAAAAAGCATTTTCATGGCATTGTCAAGCTGTATTTGAATTCTGCTTTGTATTGACCATTTATATTTGCTTGTTGGTCCTTTTCTGGAGAAACTCCCAAAAGCCACTTTCAGTATTTCTACCTGCGTGATCCTTGGGAAAGAACCAATGACTAAAATATATGGACCCGTAGGTTTTTTAAGAGCTGAATTGAGGCTCGTTGGGAGGTTCCCACCTTCGCACTCTTGGCAGCGTCACGAGTCTCATCACTCCCTGAAAATAAGAAAATGGGTGATGAGGTAACGCTGAGAGGGGGGCTGTGAGCATGGGGAGGGATGATTGACACCCATCAAACTCTGAGCTGCCTGTAGCTACGAGCTAACCAAGCTAACCTGGAGCTAGCGGGAGCTAACCAACTAACAGAGGTAGGCAGGCTAAAGCTAAGGTGCGCTGTTAGCCGGCTAAAAACCGCGGTTGTGCTACCCTCTGCCTCCTTGCTGCCAAATATCTAGCACCTGTCAATCCAAAGGACACACCCCTAATAATGAAGAATTTCCAGATTAAATAACATCTAAACGAACGAGTTATAAATAAATTCACTCCCCCCCACAGTTGTCATGAAGGTAAACCTGACCTATTAAACCTAAAATGTTTTTTTGTACCAGGCTGTAAACATGTTTATTTCTGCCGTGAAGTTGGCCTTTTTAACATGGGAGTTTATGGGGATTGACTTCCACTTGGAGCCAGCCCCAAGTGGATGAGGGGTGAACTGTAATTTTTGGCACTTCCATATAGGCTTCACATTTCTCGCCGGAGGTTGCCGCTTAATTTTTACACCCTTTAAGATCTTATTTCATGGAATAAGACATAAATAGGATTTAGGTCTATTTGTCACCTTTCACTGGGGCCAAGTTAGCTCCCTGCTGCTTTGTTTCATGGGAAGCCATCCCAACAGACCACTGGCTATAGATTTTAATTAATTGTAGAGCTGAATATAATCAATTTAACTCACTAAAGAAAACATTTTTCTCTCCCCGACAATCACCGAAGTGCTTAAAATTAATCAAAGGATTTCCCAGGTTATGAAACAACCGCATGAAATGAAATTTTTAAAAATCCTCAATGATACTCAAAATGATTGCTTTTTGTCAATGCATTTGGGAAGACCTATTTTTTTAAGTATTTACTTTATTTTGAATGTAAGTAAAACAGCAACTTTTGGCTTTGGCTTGCTTGGGGACTGTGAGATCAAATAAAATAATCATGAATATATCATACTTAACTTGTGGCTGACCTGAATTAAGGGAGGTTATCTTATTCTTAGCTTTGTTTCAAAGAAGGCCCACTCCTTGACGTTGACAACCCTTACTTCAAAGCAATAATATATTCTATTTTGAACGCTGTACAGAAGTAGTTTTTTGTTTGTTTTTGGCAAACATTTGTGTGTACTGCACCTGCTGTCTTATGATAAATAGTGCCAATAAAGTACCTCAATTCCACCAAATTGAATGAGACAGAGATAGAGAAAAATCTGCTTGTTGGTGGGTGAAAAGGCAAAGGAAAGGATGGGCAGCCTTGCATGCAGTATGTTGACCTGCTGTGTATATTAACCTATGTGAGCAGGGCATAACCTGGGCAGTTTCTGCTCCGCTGGTGCTTAAAGACTCGCCTGAGGATTTATCATCCTGCCCAGCTAGACAGGGAGATGCAGAAGAGGATGGATGAAAGTGTGCCGACTGCAAGAGGAGAGAGAGAGAAAGGAGAAGACGGGAGGCAGAGCCAAGAGCTCGTAAGTCCTTGTCTCCCTCTTGTTCTACTGTGCCTTTGATTCATAAGGGCTATGATGGCCGGCCAGGGTGAGGGCCAGCCACGGCATTTTGGCAGGAGCCGGTAGAAGAGGGAGGGCTGGGGACTAATTTGTAAAAGTTGTCCTTGCTGTGTGGTTTACTGTGTCAGCATGCAGCGCATTTAACGGCGGTCATCGAAAAAGCAATACTGTCCATATATCAGTCTGTCTCGTGCGATACATCAGCTCCTATATCTCTTGGGTTTTTCTTTATAGAAAGAGAAAAAGTCTAAACATCAGCTGTCGTGTCATGCTTGGAAGAGTGCATAAGGAAGCTTTTTAAAAAAAATGCCTCCGCAGGCCACTTGGGGGCACTGGTGGTACAATGACTCCTTTTCTACCTGTCTCACTTTTACTTTGGTTGATTGTCAAGCAATGTGGGTCTGACTGCCGCTCGCTCTTTCTGACTTCCCCTCCACAACAGGTCTGGATTATATAACTGCTTCATTAACACGTCTTGTACCATGTGCTGCCCTCCCAGCAGATGGTTAACTGAAGGCTAGAGAGGACACTGAGGGTTGGGGGGGAGTGACAACCTCAGGAAAATTGCATTTAAAATCTTCATTAGAATGTACACTTTAAATCAACTAATGACTTTGAAAAGGGTAAAAACACATTTCCGTTGGATGCTTTTCAACTCTCAAACTGCTAAAATAGGACATGAAATTATGCTTTCAGGAGACAGGGGGTGTAGTCATGGGTATCAAAACCACCAATCATTTTCCCTTTAAGATAAAGATGGAAACTCTTTTTTAAGGAATCCAATTACCAGTTGAAACCTGACTCCAGAGGAAAGTTTTTGCATTCCTGATATTCTATCAGATTGCAGGTTATCCTATTACCATGTTTTCTTCTCTATGCATTTTCTATATTTATCAAAAAAAGAAAAAAAAATATCTTCATACTTTGCTGTTATGCACTCAGTTTGTGTTCTCATATTGAATGATGGCTAAATAAAACATAAGGCAGGCAGACTGAGTTGAAAGGCTCAGTTGATGTTCAGCTAAATGCTGGAATGGGCAATTCATATGATTTGAATATGGTATGATCATCATAAATGCACTGGTTCCACTCTCTGGCACTTGGCCACCACAACTGGATGTTTACATATTAACAATTTTACTGAGAATAGCAGCACAAACTAAATAGAAAAAAAGATAACTCATCTTAGCAGAGGCAGTCTGTGGGACAAAAATGCATCATGGATGAAAGAAGTCAGAAGAGAATGGCAAGATGAGTTCATAGCAGCTAATGGGCCACAAATGCAGAGTCTGTGTAGCAGTAAGGTGCCAAAGGATACACGCACAAGCAAATGGACTACACCGTTGGCTCCTCTTGCATGACACATTCGATGAATCAATAAAAGCCAAGAAAACTCTGATAACCAAAGACAAAATATGGAAAAAAAAAGTTCAACACAGTATATCATAAAGTACTTATTGTTTACAGTGTACTTGTAGATTTTTGCTGACCAAGTTCATCCATTTATCAACACAGACAGGACTTTTCCATGTAGATGACGAAAGCAGTTCAGCAGACTACCAGACAAATGTGCTTCCTAATTATCTTCAGGAACAGTGTGATGCTGTAAAGCCATAATGTTTTCTATTCCAGTCTATTCTTTAAGAAAAATTAGGTCCAATGGACACATTTGTTGATGTTTTTTCTGTATTGTTTGGGTTAGAAAAGAATCATCATCAGGGCTAAAATTAAATCATTTTAGTATTCACAAAAGTAAATATAGCACATACTGGAGAATGTTTTGACCATATTTAGTTTTCCATAATTGTTAAAAGAAAAACTAATTACAGTTGTCATTGAAATGATTTTTATAAGTACTATACATTAGAGAAAAATAAACTCAATATGGAATCATTCACATGCTGCATTCAGCCTTAAAGGAACATAGAGTAAGTTTTATCTTTTTTCCAGAAGTCTGCCCCCTCTGGCAACAAGTGGAAGTGACGCCAATGTTGTACACACGCATGGGCTGCTTCGACTGCATGTTTACCTGCACTGCACTCAGTCCGAGCCCGGAGTTAGATGCACAAACTATAAAATCAATTAGATTAGGTTATTTCACTGATAACTGTATCATATTTTCAATGTCAAGACAACGTCTTCATCATCCAAGGCAACAGAGCGGTTTATGTTGACAATATTAGTTTATTGTTAGCGCATCTAGAAATTTGTAAATATGGCCTGATGAATCAGTAATCGCCCGAAAGCGGTACTCAGCCTACGGCCTTGTGCCTACGAACTAATCACAGCCATGATGATATAAGAGTACAACAGCTTGCGCTAATAAATAAATAAAGCACAGCCACAAGCCTTTGTGAACTTGTACGCTAACGGTAGGGTTAGTGTTACATGCTAAAAACGTAGCATTGAAATATTATGTATCCTGATTTCCGTCATATCACATTTACCTTTTTAGTAAGAAGAAAGCCAGCTGAGGGCTCTGTTTTATTCCCAGAGCAGATCAGAGCTCCCTCCATTTATTGAAAGCTGCTCCAATGTTGACTCTCGTTTTACTCCTGCGGCGGTCAGACTCCAGTTTGGCCCTTTTCGTCACACTAAACAAAATTTTTCTTTTCTTTGTCTTACGTGGAGTATGTGTTGGTGTTTGAAAGGCACTTGAGGCTGCCAGTCTCTTGTTATCCATTTTTATTCGTGGTTAGTGTTGTCTAATGGCGACAGAGTACACAATATAATACTGGCAGCGACCATTAACGAGCATGTGCAGCGTATCAACTTGTGCAATGCACCTTTAATGATGACTAAAGCTTTTATGGCAACCTGACGTCTTTGTGCAAAGGACCCAACACACTTCTCTGTTTCGTCTTGGCGGTAAGATGAGAAGAATCAGTGCACATCCTTGTTGTGGTCTTCACAGATAATAATAATAATAATAATAATAATAATAATAATAATAATAATAATAATAATAATAATAATAATAATAATAATGGATTAGATTTATATATTGCTTTTCAGGACACCCAAAGACGCCTTACAGTGAATCCAGTTATACATTCACACCCTTGCGATGGTAAGCTACATATGTAGCCACAACTGCCCTGGGACTGACAGAAACGTGGTTGCCAAAGTGCGCCAACGGCCTCTCCGACCACCACCGAACATCCATACACATTCACACACCAGTGGTGCTGACACTGAAGGGGAAAAGGATACCAACCGCCAACCTTCAGGTTATCCAAACTCTGTGTGGGTCATACCAGCACTCCTAAATTCCAACGGTGTTGTGCTTATGGACATATGCATGTATTTAGGTAATCTCATAAGTTATACTCTGGGCAGTTAGCTTCTATTGTGGTGGTTGTTGTCTTGATGAATTGTAACTTTTTCCTCAGTCTGAGATTCTGAGTTCTCTGGAAAATATTTTTATTCAGGATTACTCTATGGTCCTGATTTACAAAGATTCCAAATAGCGACCACTAAATAAATTGTGCCGCAATTATTAAGCGCCTGTTGTGTTTCCATGATGTACGGGTGATCTACTAACATTGCTCACACAATTGATAACATGTGCAAACAGCAGTATTTAAATGAGGATTTAGCGGCGCTATTGCCGCAAACACAAAATGAAATTCGATCCAATTGAGGTTGAAATATTAGTAGAGGAGGCAAATAAAAATATTGCTG
>JAOXYM010000017.1:24473206-24504709 GCA_028567055.1 Leptatherina wallacei
ACACACACACACACACACACACACACACACACACACACACACACACACGCACACACACACACACACACACACACACAGAGACACCTCTTATCTGAACCCTTGCAAGGCTAGCTTGTACAGCACATTTCAGACAATTCAAAGTGCTTTACATAACATTTAAAGCATTACAGATGGTTCAAAGAAAGCATTAAAAAGTAGTCAAAGGCAGCAACAAATAGAAAAAAAATCCCATCAAAACCATACATTAAATTAAAATGATTAAAGGCAAGATAAGTTCAAAGTAAAGAAATGTTTTTAACCTTGATTTAAATGAGTCTACATTTGGTTAAAGTTTAATCTCCACTGACAGTTGGTTCAACTTGTTTTCTGCATAACAGCTAAATGCTGCTTCTCCATGTTTAGTCTGGACTCAGGACTGGACTAGCTGACATGGGTGTTTGGATCTCTGCTAGGTTTATATTCTCTGAAAATATGCCATCAGGTTTCTTGTTCAGAAATGAAGATTTTTTATTTTATCTTAGAACATCTGGAATACTGTATATTCATTGGATTTTTTTTTTAGAATATGTCCAACACATTTGGAATATCTTCTGAAACATCTCAAACAGGGTGCTGTAGATTAAAGACAACATGAAAACAGCACACCTCATAGAGTACAAATGATTTTTAGATGCAATTGGGTGATCCAATTGTCGGGTCTGGGTTAAGGGGTGGACACACACGCTGGACAGAGGAGTTTTCAAAACAGTTCTCTTTTAATAGGCAGAAAGGTACAAAATCGGCAGGCAGGAATCGTGGTCAAAAAACAGAAGCTGGTCACAACAAACTCACGTGGCTGAGGTATCAAAATCGGCAGGCCAAGACGTGGTCAAAATACACAGAAGCAGGTCAAAAACCACCAGGAACATGGAAGAACTAAGATTAGGAATCCAAGGCTGGAAGAAACTCACAAAACGATCTGGCAAAGAATGAAGGAAGCTAGACACCTTATATACACACAAGGGGGGGGGGGGGACGCAGGGGAGACATACGAAGGTAATCAGGTAGCTGGGAGGAGGAGATGACACAGGAGAATTAAAATAACTAGAGACGCGCTGACCCTGGAACAGGAACCTGACACTAATAAATGAATGAATGAATGGCTGAATTTATTTTCAAACTAACAAAAGAGAAAACTATACAAAAAGAAAATAATTGCATCATCAAATAATAATATAAAGTTTGAAAAAGGAGCTGGAAGAAGTATGTATGTAATTCCCACCCCTTTTTCCTCATTATGGTTTATAATTTATATCTATTTACTACGTAATATCCTAAACAATATAATTATCCCGATTAATACACAGTTCATACAACCTAAATATCCACATCAATAAACATATACATACTACATCCATACAAATATGTAAAACATGCATACATTACCTAAATATCCCTATCAATGAATACTACATCCATAAAATATTTATAAAACATATATATAGACTACATAAATATCCATATCAGTGTATAATATCCCATATGTTCAGCCATTTTTATCCCTCATCTTACCTTGTTAGAAATAATTTTTATACCTCTTTTTGTGCTTTGCTTTATCTCTTGCTCCAGACTTTTCCACAATCACCCCACAGCTTGAAATGCACACACTTTTCATTGTTGTTCTTACTTTGTGCTTTTTAAAATTTAGATCTCCCTTTAGATTATAGCCTCCTTCTCTTTCTGTGAACATTCCCTGGATTTTTTTTTTTTTTTTGGTTAAAGCTGTGTCTAAAAAAACATCATCAGCTGATCACACACAAAAGCTACTTTTACTTTAATGTGCGTTCCCTTCGGGGATTTGCTTACAGGCAGGAGCAACGTTTGCATGCTATGCAGCCATTTGCTCCCAGGCTTCCCATAAAGCCTCACCGACAAGATGAAACATAAAGCTGTAAAAGAGCGGCAGATTCAAGTGCTAAGACTTTTAAAAGAGCTGAGATGGAGCGTGAGGTTACCTCTTCCTGTTGATTCTCTTGAGAGTGCTCTGCACTTCTTATAAGCAATGTTGTTTTCAACAGGAGTCCAGCCTGGGAAAGCAACAGAGAATACAAGCCTAGAACATTGCCTCCGAATTTGAAGAGGAAAAAGAGTTTACTTATATTATTAAGAATATTAGACAGTGACTTATCTCCTGGCCTTAAAGGTAGCAGGGAATCCCTCAGTTTGTGGCTCTTAATTATGATTCTTTTGAAATGAGTTTGTGGTGGCTAATCACTATTTTTCTTATGTTCTGATGATTGTTCAACTCTGAATCAAAACATGAACAAATTCTGGCCTCCAGCCTGCTTCATTATGAATCACCAGCTCTGACAGCGCAGATAAAAACCAATTATATGTCTTTACAAGTCCTTAATTTATACGCTCTCTCAGAGGGATTGAATCCAATGTTTTTCTGTAATTTCCTTCCAAGACATCTGCTTACATTAAAGCGTTATTTGTCTGTGATAATGTCAAAGTGGGTCAAATGTTGAAGAACACAACGTTTTCATGTAGAGTAATAAACTGTCTCGGGAACATTCCTGTTTTTGACTTTACCTTTAATTAGTCGTAATGTTGTGTGTGATTGGGGGAAACTGCTAATAAACTCCTAAAAGCAGCCTCAGACTGACCTGTAAGAACGCTGACCCACAAGAAATGGCAGGAACACAAAGAGAAAACATTTTGTAGCTTTCTGTCTGCTGCCGCTGAAATCTGCTGAAACATAAAATGATGAAATAAGAAGTGAATATCAAATATGCTGAGAGCCCAGACAAACTTTCATTCTCTCAGCTACACACACACATCATGTTACATCATCAGCAAAAGCTCATATTGGATTGAGTCATGCTCTCTCCAATCATCCCTGCAGTCGGTCTCTTTCATTCATAATCATTTTAGATTGTAAACAAACGATGAGCTCGGGTGTATCTGGAAAAGCCTCAATTCCCAGTTAGTTCTCATTAGGGTTTACTTGACACTTTACAGCAGTTTTTTATTTTTATTTTACCAAACTAGAGCATGATCGAGCTTCACCTATCATCCATCAGTTGACATATTACACTAAATGATTCTGTATTGGTCAATATCCTCCTCACTTGTCTATTTGTTTCCTAATGATGTAAAGCAGCACTTGTACCTGCCCTATCTCTCCCAAATCATAGGTGCATGCAGACGAGGCTTCTCTGACTGGAAGCACAGCATGAACACCACCATGTGCGCTAGGTTTGCAGCCCCAGGGCAAAGAGCAGAGCGGACAATGAGGAGCAGACACAGTTATCATTTGTGTCTCCATGAAAGTGTGTATCTTTTTGTTAACGTAGGGCAGTGCCAGCCTCCCTGAGGGCAACAGTGGCAGAGAGGATAATTTGGCATCCATTAAATCTCTCTCCGGTGACCTCACGACCCTGTTCAGGCTCGCCTGAAAACAGTCCATATCCACCAAGTGATGTATGATTACCGTCACCGGTCATAACCTCGGTCAAAATTTAGCTCAGATGTGCGGAGGGGAAATCGGGCCAGGGCTATGCAACTGTGGCCGTCTCACTTGGCAGGAATTGCTCACTCCTCTCAGTCTGCATGGAAAGTCTGTGGTTTTGTTGAATGGGCGGTTAGAAAAAAATCTCAGATTGAGTGGTGAGGTTACAGTGCTGGAGGACAAAATACAGGAATGAGATTAAGGCTCAAGGGTTGGATTTACTGAAGATTTACAATTATAAAATATCTGTGCTGTTTTTTTTTTCTAGATTTGATTTTCCTGGTGTCATTATGTAACATCAGCTGTTTCACATATAAGTTGGTGTGTATGCACACACATGCACACACATATGTGTGGATATACATGTATTTATACTTTTCTGATTTCACTATCAAAAGCTGGTGCTTGCAAAAGCCTTTGATTCATCAACGAACTCAGCCCAAGGCATGATGGGATTGCCCCATTAGAACTTGTTTTTGCTGAGTTATGTAGCACACACCGGGATTAATGGTTTTACTTAATTTCTCTGTTTTTCCAACAGCTGCTGCTGTCATTTTCCAAAAGTCTGCAATTTTATTTTTAGGTTTAGTGATTATCCACTTTTAGTGGAATATTTTTGAAAGCACACCTTGACTCTTCCACCCTGACTAGAGGCACCAAAACTTCTTATCAGTTAATGTGCTCTCAAACTTATCAGTTAATGTGGTCTTGTGTGACTAACTGTGTTCAGCGAGTGAGAAAAAGTCACAGCGCAGTCATTCAACCGAACGCTCAAAGCTTAACGCTCAAACCTACATATACATCAGATCCCTTATGTTTATCTGGGGAATTTGTCTTCTTTTATTTACGTTTAAATGTCTTCTTTTTATTATCTTCATCACTATCATGAAAAACACCTTAAATGACTCGGTATAAACATTTTTTTCCAGTATAAATGTTTGTGAATGTCCCCCCCCCATATTAAGGACAAGCATTCCATCCCATTCCCAAGTATTCTGCTCCATAAAAGTGCAAAGTTGTGGAATTAATTACCGACTGAACTCAAGACCATATCTGAGTTTAAAACCTTCACCTCTAGGTTTGAGTCTTGGCTGAAAACAAATTAGGAGTGTACTCATTTGTAAATAGCACTGTGTGCGTGTGTGTGAATTAATAAATGAATGGTTTATAGATTTTGTATATTGTGTGTATGGATAAGTTTTATAGGTTTTGTAATGAATTGTATTTTCAGAAATGCCCAACCAGGGACAGGAGTTGAAAATTAGCTTTCGCTACAAACTATAAACTGCTAGGCATCAGCTTCTTAACTATGTACAAATGTGATGTCTCTGTCAAATAAATAAAGATTCAAACTATATTAAAAATAAATATATAAATGAGTATTTTTCCAGTCAGGTTGGAATAAATAAGCTGGTTTTATGTGGGGACCCTCTAGGGTGTTGCATGGATGCAACTCCTTACGCTCTTGGTGCCATTTTACAAAAGGAGTCTGATCGTTGCAAATTTTTGGAGAGCACCTTTCATTTCCTGCAGATATGTATCCCATTCCCGTAATTTTCTCCTACGTGCTGTGATCCTTATGAGGTTTGGGTGAAATGGGTGGGAGCGCAAATTTGTCGTCAAATGTCCGAGATTTTGGTTAGCACATATTTAAAGCACATATTCTGTTTCCATGGGTTTCTCCGGTGTGACAGTAATGCTGGGCGCTCTACTGGGTTTGGGTGGAACGGGTGGGAATTTGTCCTGAAATGTTTGACAGCCCCTTGCATCCGTTCTATAAAATCAGTCTGTTTCATACCCAGTCTGGGTAAGGGGTCCTTTGTTTGTGCAGATATGTACTCAGATTTCATCCTGTCTGCAGTTAAACAGAATCAGTTCTGTCTTAGTGTGGATGTAGCATCAGAGATGTACAATGGCACAATTATGAAAATTTTAAATCAGTTTCCAATTCTCATTCATATATAAAACAGAATTAAGCTCAGTAAGTATGAACCAGAGCAAAAATGTGCTTTGAAAGGGAAAGATCTGTAAAATGCATTCAGTGCATTCAACTCTCCTTTATTTTCAGCCCAGGTCGTCATTGCAAATGAGAATTGGTTCTCAATTGATCATCTGGTTAAATAAAGGTTGAAATAAAATAAATAATAATAATTTACCGTCGCAGCAACAAGCAACATAAAAAAAGAGACATAAATGGAACCAAACTTAAACTCTGCAGCGTCAGGGCGTGACAACTTTTTAACCTCGCTCACTTCATCTAAAGTGTTTTTTACAGTAATGGTGCCTCATTGTTCAGCTCTTCCGCTAATTAGACCTGGAACCTTATCACAGTCATCACAGTCAGAAAGCCTCCCAAAGAGACACACATACTGCAGTCTAGACACACTTCTTCTGTCAAACACACTCCCTCCACTTGCCTTCTTCTCCTGCTAGCTGTCTTTCTGTTTAACATTTGTACTTAATCACTCAAAGTGCATCTCTCACTCCTCTGTCTCTTTCTCTTCACGGCCATCTGTCTTGATCCGCCTAAATGTTAATAGAGTCTGATGTACACTCCTTAACATATTGAACTCTCTGACAATAGCTTTCGCTCTTTAATTTGCTGCTCTTCATCCAACTTAAATTGCCATTAAGTCCCTGATGCTGTGCTACTTGAGCGTTTCACCTTCTCTGTCACTAAAAATGGAGTTTTACTACAAAACTACAGAATTTCCTTTCTAAGTTTACCTCTTAAGATTGTGACATGCTCTCTTCAGTTGCTCCAAGAACTGATGCGAGTAAATTTTATCTGAATGTGCATCATTTTTAAAACCATTCATTATACCCTACAGTTCTTGGAAAATATCAATTAGCCACAACATTAAAACGTCCTTAATGTGTTAAGAACGCTGACCTGTCAGGGTATGAATACAGGACCTCTGGGAGAGTCCAGCCTGATGTTGGGATACAATGTGTTGCTTGGAGCCGTGGGCATCCCGTTTCATCTTGTAGATGTGCTGTCAGATTCTAATCTGAGAGATTTGGAGGTGAAATCATCATCTTAGGCTATTTATCACATTCCTGTGTGGTGTGATATTTGACCACTTAGGGAGGCCACTGCTCTCAGGCAGTGCTTTTGCATGTTACACTGAAACGTGATCAGTTTTATTGATTAAATCTGTCAATGATTTTAATGCTGTCCACAGCTAGAAACACTTACAGGATTATTCAATATATTTCAATAGGGATATTTTCCTTTTTCCACAGCAAAAGACCAATTTCCATTTAAAAATGAAATGGACGATAAAGTAGTTTGAGTCTGATTTTGTTGATGTTTTTTTTTTGCAATAAAAGACTGTTAGACACAAAGTGCTAAAGCAAAGTGGCACAGTGCAATATTTGTACACATACCATGTTGTTTTCAGACTATATTGTGTGGATTAATTAAAGTAAATTTAGACGTAGACCTATATTGTATGATTTCATCCTTAGATATATGTACATTTATTAATAACTCATTAGTTCACACAAATCTAAGGTAATTTTACATAATATATTGCAACACAAGGCGGCCAACATTCATTTTCTTCCGAGTTGTTGATCTGGAAAAAATTACAATATAACTTCATAAAGTTATGAAATATGTGAATCTCAAATTTCCTTTGAGGACGATGGTGCAGTCGTGTAGTGGCTGTTAGGTACTGGCAGACAGTGGCACGCAGCTTTCTCTGGGACATTGGAGGAGTTTGGTGAGGCCACAGAGAACAACTTGTGGAGAGCATCCAGCAGATTCTGATTCACCATCGGATGACTCAGAAGGGGGAAGCAGTGCGCCATCAACACTAAGTAGATAAGATGTGCATCTGGTTAGGCTGCCTCCTGGATGCCTCCCTGGTGAGGTGCTTCGGGCACGTCCTACTGGGAGGTGGTCTTGGAGAAGACTCAGGACACTTTGTCTTGGCGGGGCTGGGAACAACTCAGGATCCCCACAGATCAGCATGAAGAAGTGGTTGCTGAAGCTGCTGCCCCGAGACCCAACCTTGGATAAGCTGTAGAAAGTGGCTGAATGAATGATGGATGGAGAAAAAGAATGGAACCTGTGCTCATAATCCCGTACTGGAAAGAGATTCATGAGCTGCCGCAAGTCTCCTGAAGGGATCAGTCAATGATGAGAACTATTTAACAAATACTGGAAATGACCCTTGAGTGGACTGTCTTGTTTCAAAATGATTTCTTTTTCCTCTTTTTTGCTAAAGTTTGTGTAAGCTGGCTCAGGGGAATTGATTAAATCTTCATCAAAATTCTTGCAAAAATGAATTGTTTAAAGGCCTCGTCAGGGTCAGATCAAGAATCTTTGGCCAGTTTTGAAGGCCATGAAAATCCACAGCATCAGTGTCAAGAAAAACAAATATTAATGCTTGAAAAATACTTAAACATAACACCAATCTTAACCCCTTCTTGAGAAGCTTTATTTTTACATTTCTTGTTTCTTCTGAAAGCATGAACTGGTATTTAGTGGTTAAAAAGAGATGAAACAAGAAGCTAAAAGCTTTACTTTGCCTTGAAGTGTGAGACCTTTTAAAAAGACGATTTTTATCTTTAAACAAAATATGTTAATTTCCGGATTTATTCCAAAAAACTTTTAACAAATTTTTCATTACTCTGATCCCTTTTTTTGACAACATGATTTACACTTGTTGTTACCTAACCGCTCAGTTGCGCATACAGTTTTAGTGGAAGTACTGTATATTGAGAACTGTGGGAAACAAGAGTGAGCTGACCCCAGCTGAGGTGCATGCAAGTCTATTTGTGTCCTCCATAATGATCTATGTCCCAAGCCTTATTCCAGTGACTAGACACAGGCGATAAATCCTGGTTAAACTTTGTCCTTCCTCTTTTCACTGCAAGACAGCATGCATGATGAACTGTGTCTTTCTGCCATACAGTCCTCCACCCTATCACTCTCTCATTTACTTCATCGGCCCCTGACTTCATCCATCCCTCTTTTTCTATCCGTCACTGTTGCCTTTTTCAGCACACTCACCATGCATCACTTGCCCGCTCATATCACTCTTTTTTATATTTCTCCCTTAAATTCAACGTAATCTTATTTTCTCCCATTTTAGCCTCATTTCGCTCCCCAGTAACTTGAAAAAAAGGAAGAGCAATGCTTATCGGCTTATCAAACATATAATACTCGACTTCTCTCACATTTTTTTCCTCTTCCTCTTACCAAGTTTGTAACAAGATCAACATTCAAGGCAGTTAGTTCCCTCTTTTCCATATTCTGCACTTCCTTAATCACTTGCTTGTCACATCTATCCCACTGCTCATCCATTTTTCAAAGAAAAAAAACAACAAAAACAACAATAACAAACCACATAATGAGAGATTAGAAGCAAACTGTTGTTCTGGGAATTCGTGAGCACTTGCAACATTTTCAAACCATTATAATCTTTCAACAAGGGGGAAAAATGCTGCTAACAAAATATTGCCACAAAAAGGGCAATGAAAATAAAGCTTTTCTGTGTAACTGTTTTCTAGGCCAGTGCTTTAAAAGAAAAATCATTTTTGTAACTTTCTCTTAAATTAAAATATCTATTAAAAAGTGCTTGCACAGTTTTTTATTTTATGTTGGCTCACCTGCAGCTTTTAAATCTTGTTTTTCTATTTTCTTAATCCATTTGGCTTATTCAGGTAGAACAGCTGAAACGGCCGATTGCCCTCCCCATTTGTTTCGGTACTGGAACATGTTTAAAAATGTATGTGGTCATCTACAACAAATTGTAAAAATCAAGAGCTTTAATATAGTCAGTTTGATTAATGTTGGTCCTTCCTGAGCATCATAAACTGGACATGAGATAAGCGTAGTTTGTCCAGTATTTGTAGTTTTCTGTTGGTTGCAGGTGCCCTGAATTCATCTGGACTCCCTGTGCGTTAAATCTGGCTAGGCTTTCTGAGAGATATAAAAACATGGATGTCTAGTAACATCATACTTCTGAATTCAGACAAAACGGGTGTCATAGTTGTGGGTTCTAAATGCCCCAGAGATTCATTTTCAAGCTATTTTATTCCCATATGTGGCATTTCCTTGGCCTCCACTTTGACTGTAAGCACCTTGTAGTTACTTTTGACCAGGACTAGTCATATAACTCATTTAACTCTGAAATTGCCTTTGTCCACTCGTGCAATATTGCCAAAATAAGAAGTGTAGTTTCTTTGAGTGATACAGAGAAACTGGTTAAAGCTTTTATATCTTCTAGACTGGACTGCAATGCTATTTTGGCAGGTTGTCAGAATACCTCCCTCAATATCTTTCAGTTTATCCTAAACTCTGTGTTTAGAGCCATGACTGGTACCTTTAGAAGTGATCACATGCCCACTGTTTTGGTTTTCCATGGGCTCCCAGTTAAGTCCAGAAAAGTTTAAAATCTCCTCATTGCATATAAAGCCCTAAATGGCACTGTTGACCCACTTGAAAACTGGGGGTCTTGCTTAACTTGCAAGTGAACCCTAGTGCGATTCGCTTGCAGTGTGAACACAAACGGACCATCCAGTCAACCAAAGAGAGGAAGTGACGTAGGATAGATTGTAGCCCAACATGCTGGAGAGCTCGTTGCATCGTCTGTTGCTCGGATAGATTCTTTTGAAAACTGCTCTGGATTTGAAAACCAAAGTAAAAACAGAAACCCCAAAACTGCATGAATTTATAGTTGATCCATTGATTACTTGCAGTGAATGAACCGTTGTCGGTCCTGGATGAGGGGGATTTTCTTCTTGATCAATTGTCATTTTGGGGAATTTCGCCCCTAGTGAGCAGTTGTTGTAACTGCACGTTGGAGTTTAGTGGTTTGATCAGTTTTAGTAAATTGTATTGTGAAGGAAAACCAAAGGAAAGTGCAAAATATTTTCCAATTACCCTCCCAAAACAGTTGAGTCAAACTAGGTTATTCTAGTGTAATAGCAAATAGGCTTGAATTCAAATTTAGATTTTGTGGAAAATGTTGCTATTTTTACACAAATGTTCATCATTTAAATATATATTTTAATCATGCTCTTGTTCTCTATTCTTCTTCTTTTCCACTTTTCTTTTCGTCAAATTTCCCAATTTTCCTTCTTCCCATTTCTTTCTCTGTTTAGATAGTAGACACACACAAAAAAAACTGGCCAAAAACTGCCAGGAAGGAGAAGAGATGTCTGTGTAACAAATGACAAAGTGTCATCACCAGGAAATAGCCTAGCTGGACATGTGTGTGTGTGTATGTGTGTGTGTGTGTGTGTGTGTGTGTGTGTGTGATGCAGAGAGTTTGGGGAAATAGTCTGGCATGCTTGATTACGCTTCAGTCAGCCAGCCGCTACAGTCTAGCAAAGTACGACCTTTCAGGGCCGGCATACATCGAGACAGAGAAGGAAACGGAGGAGATGGCGGACGACAGACTCACGGTGAATAAACAGAGGTCCAGCTCCAGTGATATCTACACATCATTTGTATCTCCAAGTTTTAGATTTTAACCCGATAGCCACCATTTTACTCTCACCTGTACAAATTTGACCCATGAATCCAGCCAATCCAGCCAAGAGCATCTCCAAAAACCAGTATTTCCAATCACACTAGTCTATATGAAAAAGATGTTACATAAGCATGAGAATCTGCTATGCACTGATAAGCTTTTTCTCCCACACCTTATAAGACAATTGGGATTACAAATGGAACAGATGAATAGAAATAGAACGATAAGCTCTGCTCATTAGCGCTGAATTCATTTTCTATTTTAGTGAATTCTTTGGAAAAAAAAGGGGGCTACTTTAACAGGTTTGCAGGAAGCCTAGTTGTGTGAGTTTCCCTTTCATGGTTCTAACATTTCATATAAAGAAAAGGGAGTTACAAAAAGTTGCCATAAAACAATTTACTCTTAGATGTGTCATTTACCACCACAAAGAATGTTCGAAACGTTAAACTTCACATGAATGATAGCTGCTGCAAAGTGGAGACACAGCGGGGGGCAAAGAGCATGTGGTGGAGAGAAAATTTCTCCTCTCATGTAAATTTATCTGGAATGACAGAAGACATTGTCATGTCATAGAAATTGCCATGAGATTTAAGAAAAAGATCAATTTAGATGAAAGAGATCAAATAAGAATGAGTTGAGTTCATGTCTGTGTTCACCTTCGTTTTCCAGAGTTGCAGCCTTTAGAAATACTTTGTTAGAAAATGGTTTGAAGTCATTTCCATGTACAAGTTTGTACAAAATGCTTTTGTTATTCTTTATTTCTTATTAACCTAGTTGAGTGTGCTTTCCATGGTCCTGGACCATTAAAAAATAAGAAAATTGAATTTAGTATGAAACAAAAAATGATGCTTCAATCTTATGCCAATCAAAACTGAAAATATGAATCTGACAATTATGCTACAGTAGGCCTTTACCTATTACTCTCGTATAAACAGATGAGAACCAAAACAGCCCAGCTGAAGTATGTTCAACTACCGCACCTTTGTTATCTTGTGTTTGCACGAGTAAAAAGCAGCACCTGTGTCATTAACACATTACCTGCAACTGATTATGAATGACTGTGGTTGTTTGTGACTCATCAACACACATAGGTACTGGTCTCATTATGGTTTCTCCAGCTTTCGGAGATCATAGATCATCACAATGTTAGGAGCTTGCCTGCAGAACTGGACACTTCTTCAGCTGCCACATTTTAGGATTTATGCCGGGGCAGACAATCTTGCCCATAGTGGCCATGATTTCTGTTTTTCCCTAAAGAGCTGAGCATCACAGTTTAAATGCCTACTGGGTATTTCGTTTGTTGGTATCTACTTGAAAAATAAATTAAAAAAAGCGAAATATTGTGTTTTCCCAGTATATAGACAACCACCAAAGTTTTTTTTAAACTTTTTTAATTTTTAGATTGTGGCTCGTAACCTTTATTATACAGTGGCAGAAACAGGAGTTATAGCCTCTGCACAGGAGCTTATAACGCCTGCCCGCACCTGATTTTTAACAGAGGAACAGCCAGAAGTAGATTTGAGATGGAGTTATAGTATCCATCCATCCCTCGTCTAGATTTGCTTATCCCAAGAATAACAGGGTTATCCCAAGGATGCAGGGTTGCGTAGAGGTGAGGGGGATTGGAGCCCAACTCATCAGCGAGTAAGGGAGAGGCATAGTACACCCTGGACAAGTCGCTAGTCCATTGCACTGTCACCATAGAGGTGCAGACAACCACTCGTGCTGTGAGGGAGAACTAAAAAGCACCAATTACCTGACATGTTTTTAGACTAAGAGGAAGCACCCAGAGAAAACCCATGCATGCATGGGGAGAACATGCAAGCGACACACAAGGCCCCAGCCAAGGCTTGAACCAGGACCCTTGCTTGTTGTGAGATGAAAGAGCTAACCACCATACAGCCCTATTTATGGAAACAAATATTCACATTACTCACAAAAAGCTAGAAATATTAAATGTTAAGAAATTGTAGAGTTGTTGAAAAGAAGAAAAGAGAGAGAGAGTAAAGTGGGAAATGGAGCCTCAGCATTAATTGTGTTGAATTATTCAACTGACTCTAAAGTGGAAGGACTAGAGCACTCCTGTCTTGTGTTTGTGTGGAAGAGGGAGGTAGGGTAAAAGAGCGTGTGCTACCATGATGTGTGCTTCTGTATTCCGTGTGTGTGTGTGTGCGCGTGTGTGTGAATGTTTTCCTCATTGAGTTTGTGGTGTCCAGTTAGTGTCCTCCAGAAGCAACTGCTCACTCTTCATTAAATAGAGCTGCACGGATGTGTCAAATTACATTACGCACACACATGCGTGCACACGCTCTTGTGGTACGTGCAATCAAGAGTCTTTATTAGTCATCTCCCATTGATCATCTGCCTGCTGCATTTGCCCTTCAACGCCAGCTTAATTTAGATTTTCCATCCGTCTCTGTCTCTCCATCTCTTTATTTCCTTGGTGTAAACATGGTTTTAGTTTCACATCTGTCAACCAAGCTAGCATAGCACCCAGCAAACCTCTTAGTCAGAAATTACCTTCTACACAGTTTTTTTACTGTGAGAGATCAGCTAAAAAGGTAAAAAAAACTATATTAATGTGGCAAAGCTTCCATCCTTCTGGACTCAAATTGTGTGAAAAAAAACAGGTTTTAGTGACAAGAATACAATCGTTAAATGACATTGCATTTATTTGTTGATAGTTTTTGAGATTAATTCTTGACACGCAGCGTTTAAGGCTTACATTTTGAGTATAGATCAACCTCACTGTTTAATGAGAGTCAGATTTAAGCCCTAAGCTATTTTATATTTATGGAAACTGGAGGATCTGGAAGTCTGTAGATTTCCATCAGCAGTCACTGCTCTCTGTATTTGTGGATATTAGAAGTGAAAATTTCATTTTATGACAGTTTCATGCTAAAAGTAGAAATGTCACATTTTAGAAGCCAACAAACATGTGACAATTATTTTAGCCTTGAAATTAAAGTGGTTGCACAATGTTTTTAGCCTTCTTTCTTCCCTGAAACTGTCGAGTAGCATAGCTATTACATTTGCAATCCTGACCTAGGGTCACATAATGAACACATCATGATTGAACAATGTAGAAGTTTGGTTATTGAAACAACAAAACTGTCTTTTCAATCCAGTTTGATAGTACAGGCAACTGCTAGTAGTTTCATGTGATGTGCACCTCCTAGCTCATCACAACCTATCACAACAATCGCAACAGAGTTCTTCTATCATAATACAGTTTTAGGCAGTTTTCACACTTATTAGTCTGCTAAACTTTGGAAGATTGGGGACTTGATGCAATTGCAACATTTAGCCGATCCCAGTTTGTTTTCACACTTAAACAATCCAAACCTATTGATGCATTCTCCTCCTTGCCTAAGGCAGCGCAGCATCAAGAATTACAGAAGACAAAACAAAACTGGTGGTTAATGCAGGGCAACTTCACTTAACTTCGGTTGTGTCTTAAATATCAAGAGCAAAGAAAACAAAGGAGTACATTAGGAGTTATTGTAGAGTGAGTCAATGTAAAAAAGTCCAAATCACAAAGACATTAATTTGACTTCCAAGTTGGTTACATTTAAGCAAAAATTCTTGCTTCTTTTGTTTTAATTAATGTGTTTGTATCATTTCTAAAGCAAGCAGATAAGCAGGATCACAGTAGCAGGTGAGTTTTGGTACTTAAGAGTTTTTAATTAGTTTACATAATTAGTAGAAATTTTATTAAAGCAACACTATTCAACTGTTACTATTTTCTCAGTGATGCCCCCCTATCGACGGTTAATTCAGCATCCATCTTGCATTCTACCTGTACTATGAGCTCTCTCTAGACAGTAAAAAACAGTCTTTTCTTGACTCTTGTCTTATCTCTTGCTCTTCTTTGGCTCTCCTTAGTTTCCTCTCTTCCTCCGATAATGTCTTCTAGCTTTCTTTGCTGAATCCACCGGTGTGCATTCAAAACAGGCAGTTTGTTTACATTCGCTAGCATGTAGCGCATGCGCAAAGCGAAACTCAGCAGGAGGCGTCCTGGATGCGAAAGTAGTGCAGTTTCTCAGCCGGGAGGCTGTGCTGGGCCGCGACGGCTCTAGAAGTGCACATAATAGATGTCATGTACCATCGAACAAGTCCGGAAAGCAGAGTTGTAAGGTCAAAAAGTTATATAGTAGGTCTTTAAAGTCATATGGCATGATGAAGACTTTACCTGACATTTACATATTGTACAGGCTTACAAAACCATTTTTGTTTGCTACAGATTCCAGCAAAATATGGACCAAAATTTTTTTAAATTGAAATTACAAATGGTAAATGTGTTTTTTTAAATGAAAATGAGTGATTTAAAAATGAACATTTCTTCTAATATCACAAATTCTATACAATTGCAAAGAGTCCCATCAATGTTTTTTGCTTGCCTATAACAACTATTGGAATGATGATGCACTATGCTACAATGGTTTATCGGGACATTAAATTGTATTTAATGAGCACATTTTACTTTAAGGTTTCATTAAGCTGATTAAATTAAAGTAGAGGATCTATTATCCATGAATAGAATATTCTGCATTTTAACCTCCCTATATGCTCAATAACATGTGTATAAATCTATATCATAACTGCAAGAAATAAGTCTTCCAGGGACCTCTGTGGGCCCCTTTTAGGTCACTACCTGTCATATGGTGTGGAAAGTGTGAACCCAAATGCAGGCCAGAGATGTGGCAGGAGGCAGATGGAATACTGAAGAAGGTTTAATAAATCTAATAAAAAGCAAAAATCTAGAACGGAAACTAAAACCACAGATTAATCAGAAGAAACAACCAGGAGAGATAACACACAAGAAATGATTTAGCAAAGGACAAAGGAACACTGGGAGCTTAAATACTAGAGGCAACTAATTACAAACAAGAAGCAGGTGAGACAATAAGCAAAAGAAACCAGGTGTGATAAGGAGGGAGCAGGAAGTAAAGGTAACAGAGAACACGAGGGACTAAACTCAACAAAATAAAACAGGAAACAAAACAGAACCAAAAAACAACAAAGAATTGTAAACCTAAACCCAAAGACATTACACCTTCCAATGTCAAAATCAAACTTGCAACCTTGACGTTAGAGCTGAGTTGGTAATTTTGCATCATTATGGTAACAGTTTACTCAAAGATTTAGTACGCCATGGTTAGCTTTTAAATTGCACTTCATTTCAGCAACAATACCTAAACCCACAGATTACATGGTAACTTTTATTATGACCTTCCATTATCTAATTTAGCTCTGTATGTTTGTCTCCTTCTTTCTTTCTGAGTTGATGTGGTCTTCAAGGAACAAATGGACCCCTTTCATGAGATGTGGAGTAGAGCGGGCACATGAATAATTTGTATCTAATATCCCCTCTCCTCACAGCAATATAAACATGTTTTTCCTCAGTGTCTCACCTCTGTTGATGCCTTATTCTCTGCCTTTTCCTTCCCTTCTTCTCTCACTCAATCACTATCTCCCTTTCTGCGTTGCTCAAAGAAAAGAGTTTGTTTTTTTCCTCCACTCACAATGTTTGCATTCAGAAGATGGGGCCAAAAGACACCATTATTAATTGAGAAGGCAGTTGTGCATGTGCACTACAATGTTTAAAATATTAAAGTATCCATCTCTTGTATCTATTTAAATGCATGCAAGTTCAGCTCTGCTGCAAGGAATGTGTGAAGAAACAAGGATCACTTGCTCCACAAGCCACGGGTCAGGTTTTAACACCACTGGAGCCACATTGAATGTGTCAGAATCCACAGGCACACCATGTGCTCCGGAGATCAAGTTGTTTTCATTGTGTCCCTTTTGCATGACGCATGAACAACTTGCATGGACGAAAAATGTCTAATCATCAAAAAGTTGAAGATTTCTCTACAAATCAGGAGGAAACATGAACAGGATGACGGTGAAAAATGTGCAAATGGGAATCTAGAACATTTCCAGGAAACTATATGAACTAAAGGAGAGAGTAAAAGCAAGTTGTTTGTCTCTATGTAGTTTCAAGGCTGCAGGTGGTTTACTTTCAAAACTAAAATATCACAAAGTAAATATACAAACAAACACTAAAATGGTCAAATATTAATATAAAAGTTTATTTTCTGTGTTATGAAATGTATCAATGAATTTGACTGCTTTTGTTACTAGAACAGTCTGCTTTTTAAAAGCTGGGTTCAACATAAATACATCTCAATAATCAACCTTAAAATCAATCCTTTTAAATTTATAAAAGTTTATTAATAAATTATAAAAGGAAATGTGTTTAGTTGAATGCAGGTCTTTCCATGTTTATGCCTAGCTTAGGTCCGTATCAAGGGTGCCAAAAAAATAAAAAAGAAGTAGCAAAGAAGCCCAGCTGAAAAGCTCATTCAACAACTGCCGCAGTGTTTATTATTTAACACTTTGTTTTACTTAAACACAAACTACTTCTGTCTTTTCCACAGCAGAGCAAAGCTAAAGCACCAAAAACCCAATATAGAAGTAAGGCCAAGAATATATCCTCACGTTCACGTAGACTAGAGGTTCTCAGACTTTTTGAGACACGCCCACCAAAATAACTTCGATTAGTGTTTGCGACCCCTCCCCCGATGACTAAGTAATTTATTGTGTGATATATTAGGTGCACCCTTCCTCTAAACAAAATCCTGGAAAACTGTCAGAATCTGCATAGATAAGGAGGAGAAAGTGGTTTTTGGTGGAGTGGGTTCATCGCTGTGACAAAGCACCTATGCCTAAAATCAGATTCTCTCACAGAGATAACGCCAGATTTAGATTTTTAATAAGACATGGGTTTAACTTTGTCGTATATGCGTTGATGTGTTCAAAAATTGATGCGCTATTTTTGACGGCCATGATAAAAAAAAGAAATCCCAATTTAATTTGATAAATGTAGGCCAAATGTTCGTAAACCACTGACGTAAACAACCTTCTCCGTTGTGAGTGTAATTGTTCACACACTCGCTTGTGTACTACGCATCTTACTGGGGGATTTCCATTAGGGGGCACATCAGAGAAGTCAGACTAGATGGAGCTGCTGTAAAAACCTACAATAAACATGGTGGCAATAAAGAAGTTAACGTGTAGTTAGATTTAAAATCACGACCCTTTAATGTTCACACTAAGAATATAATAATCATAGTTAAATTACAAAAACTTGAAACTACTTATTACCTTTACATACGAAAAAAACAATAAAATGTATCCTTTATCTTTGGTGAAACTGAACATTAAAGTGAGGCTTACCAATTATTCTTTAGCCCAAAGAAACAGGTCCATGTCTCCATACGACCTTGTGGGAAGGCATGGCTGGATTTCAAGTGAACGAAACGTAGATGTGCACACAGATGGCATTAATCAGAGAAAACTGTTTTTTATTGTTCTTAGAGCCAAGCAGTGTCACCAGCTCAGCACCCAAAAAGTTGGAGCCTGGACCAATGCAACATAGACCCAATTACATAGATGTCCCCCCCCCAAGCTGAATATCAACATTTCTAGCTTTTTTCAACCTCTGAACTTGATCAGTAACAACAGCAAAAGTTGCAAAAACCGTAAGTAGCCCCCCCCCCCCTTGCTCTAATACTGGACTTCTCTGTGATATGATTTCACCTTCTACCAAGAAAGATTTTTCTTTTTTTCTCAAAAGGAGGTTCAAGAAATAGTTGACACAGATTAGCCTCACAGCAAAAACATTATAATTAATGTGTCATCTCCCTCTGAGCTTGTTTTTTAAATGTTTTATAAATAATATTGTCATGTCAATCTCTCAGCTGAGGAGCAGACATTTCACAGGCTGAGTCACCTCCTCAATCTTTTATGTATTCGTCAAATCTATGAATGTAATTTGCTGTCTTGTTATATATGCAGCCCTTAAGAACTAGATTAAACTTTTATTTTTTTTCTCCTTTTCTTTCTTATTTTTTTAATGTGAATTTTTTTAGGCCTCAAGTGATGTTAAAATTTTAAGTCAAAGTGCACAGGGCAGGTTCGCCTTGTTTTATCTGATCTGAACAAGGACAGAAAAGGAATGAGGTGATTACAGAACACGTAGACCCGATTAAAATGGTTTGAAACGGCAATTCATAAAATATTCAAGTGAAATTTATTCATTTAAAAATACTAATTATAGATGTCACATTTATAAGATTTGGCCCCAGTGCTAAAATAGGAATATCCTAGCACTGATCCAGTTGAAGTCCCAAGTACTAAACAGTAATCAAGTGGTGAAAACCAAACACCTGCAAACACAGAATTGTGCCATACTTAGTAGACAGACGCTCCTAAATTCCCACTGGGCCGGTTGAAGTCTGTGCAGGCACAAAATCTATGAAATGCACTAAAGTGCGAATTCCTTGAACAAGACAGGATACTTTTTAGAAAGCCCAAGTGCCCCAAAACTAAATTTAAACCATCATGAGCACTGAAAGACAAGCACGTTAGCAAGCTTTGATTCAAAGGCAGAGTGAGGATTTTTTTTCTCCTTTTATGCAGCCTTGTTTCTGTCCTCACTGGTTTTGATTTAGGTGTGCATTTCTTTAAAACCCTGCAAGACGCACTGCCCCAGAAAGCAAGGAGGCATCGTAGCATATTATCAGCTAACAATTACATATAAGAAAAGGTACAGCAGGGAACTGGATATTATTCTTAGTGGATTGTAGTGGACATTCGTAGAGGACTATTCCTGCATTCGTTTTTTTCTTTCTCTATACCACAATATCTCTTGGTAGGGGGATTTGATGGTCTTTGAGGACACAGAAAGGTGAGACAAAGGAAAAGGAGGGGAAGATGATGGACATGTCAGGTCTGCTGGTTTTATCTACAACAATGTTTTTGGAAGAGCTGAGTCAGAATCTTTAGTTTCTCTAGATTGATGAGCTATGAACTCATGGGAGTAGATTGTTTCCATAATGTTGGAATTAAGAGTTAATCAAGTCAAATCTGGTGTTTAAAAGCTTTTCACAAGCAGCAAGCTGTTCAATGCACAGCTCTTGCTCTTCGTAGTTTTGTTTGAAACTGTTAAAAATGTTCTCGCAGCTCTGAGCTGAAAGTACAGGTGTGTACAGAGCCCGGTTTAGGTTGATGTATAATGGAGAAAGACAGTTGTTGTCAAGCACCTCATTGGGTGAGGGTGGGATTGTATTTGAAAGCTCACATACACTGCTGTTCTGCCTCTTTCATCAGTATTAACAAGCAAAGTAAAGTGACGTTGCTGCAACAATCAAATCAAATCTCTTCCCAGTGCCGCAGCTTAATATTCTTTTCATATAGCATGTCTTGCACCATACACAAGGGGGTCTGGATTTGATGAGATATGATTCTTTTGTATTAAAAACAACATGTCCATAAAACTGGTGACAGTCGATTATTGGAAGATGAGAGAAGATATGACAGGAAGCTAAGAAAAATACCATAACATTATGAAGTCCTTTCAGTTAAATCACACCATTTTCTTCTTTAAACTTTAAGATGATACTGATGAATACAGAGAATATAAAGTCAAAGCTGAGAATAGGCGATGACAAAGCGATGTCAGTATGTTGAGTAACATTTTGAATGCATTTAAAAATCTGTAAAAATGAATGAATGAATTAAATGCGTACAGTTGGTTGATGCTTGTTTGCATCAGTGGCTCGGGGTACCAATCAAAGCAAATCAGACTCCGATTATTATGTATTGATTGATGCATTTGAACATAGAGAAAAAAAATTAAGTTAAAACAAAAATGCCTTTCCAAAGATTTTGCATGAGAAATACTTTCATACTCAATTCCACTTGTACTGGCTTTTTTCAGAGCCAAGCAGTGTCACGAAGATTGTGACACAAGTGTAATGAAGATTATGGCATCCATCTTGCCTCCTGTCTCTTCCCTGAGCTCTCTCCAGCATGTAAAAGTCAGTCCGATGTTGACTCTTGTCTCATATCCTGCTCTGTCTTTTTCTCTCCTTGCTTCCTCCAATAATGTCCGTTTGGGTTTCTTTGATGATGCGTGTTCAAATCGGTCAGTGTGTTGATATCCAAAATGCAGCTGTCGCGTGATGCCCCGGGCTGGAAGGAAAACAAAAAAGTTGTTAGGTGCGGTTCCTCAGTGCTTCAGGGCAACAAGGCCTCCAGGAATGTGCATCATGAATGTTACTGTGCTATCAAATACCAAAACGAGTCAGAAGGACAAAGTTTTAAGATCAGAAAATGATGTAGTTTTGCTTTATGTCAGAAAGAATTTGGACAGGATGAAAGAAAAAATGCTTCCTTCACACCTATTTAATTGTAAATTGTATGAACCCAAAACAACTGATGTTTGGTCTTGTGACTTTAACTCTATTTTATTAAGAATATGCAATATTTTTATCTTACAACTCAAGTATGGTGAGTAATCAGGTTAGAATGAATAATTATGATGTTAATTTATCATGATTTGCTACATTTAAACTCTTCTCCAGTATCAATGCTGTAAAGTTGACAAGGATTTCAGTGCAACATACACATCCTTCAAGATGATCTCATATATATTGCAAAGGCATCAATCTTGAGCCAAAATTGCAATGACAAAGTCAATACTGTTGCATATCTAAAGAATGAGGCACACTCAAATGTTTTGGTTGTAGATTTAATACAAATATGTTTATATTTTAGCATGCTTACGTTATAAAGACTCAACATAATTACTATACAAAGGATTAGCATGTATGGAGTCGGGACAGCACTTTATGCTCTGCCAGCTCTTTCTATTTCAAAATGTCTTCCCCCCAACTCCTCCTCCCTTTTATTCTTCATCTTGCTTCCACATTTCCTCTCATTTAGCCACCCAAGAGTGATGCTCAAATGAAGTTTTAGCAAGCGGAACATATTTGCTGGAAGTCGCAGCTGCTTGTAAAATCCAATATGAAATTCAGTCCGGCCCAACAGCAGCAAAGCAGCACTGGCACCTCCGTTATTTTGACAACACTAATGAATATATGGATGGAAGCATAGAGGACGGATAAATGGGTGCAAGGGATGATTAGGGGGGAAAAAGGGAGATGTGCTTAGGATTATGGATGGATGAATGGAGGGATGAGAGCGCACAGTTGGTGCTGCGGCAGAGACAGGGGTTAAGGAGTTTGGAAGGCAGCAGTGGAGAGAGGGAGAGTGAGACACAAGCGAAGCGAAAGCTTTTTGCAACCTGCCACAAGAGACATCACAGTTTTTCTGCTCAGAGGGGTTTTCACTTGTTTTCTTTGTGTGTGTGTATGAGTGTGTGCGCACTAAACTAAGCCTTAGCATGTTAGCACCACTGGGAATGCCCTCCGCTCTGTTGTCCTCCTCTGCACTATTCCTGACTTTTGTCTTTGTGTTTGTCATTGTCTTTCCTCATATGTGGACATATTTAAACACAAAACTGTCCCACCCGTGTCATTTTTCCCCCATTTAATTTTTTGCCTTCACTCTCTTCCTTGTCTTTCAGTTTATCCTTCTTCCTTTAAATTGAGGAGAACTCTTGGTAATCTGTTCATTATTTATTGTCTCGATACCATTAGGTCCATATCCCTACCCATTACACCTGAGTATCTTTGACAGAGTGTGACCGCACAAAGAAAAGCTCTTCTGTCAATAATAGATTGAGCAACATGCAAAAAGCAGTAATATGTAAAAAGGAGAGGAGGAAATGAATAAAAGAACCAAAAGGAGTTTTGTTTTTCTCCACAGCAAAGAAAGTAAGCCACTTCAATGCAATTCATAGGTGGATGTGTAACTGAGGTTCTCCTTATGAACACAGGCTCATCAGAAACACATGCAACTCAGCTTTATTTAGCTTTATTTGGAGTCATGCAGCTCCTCAACACAAGGGACCGAGATGTATTGTTACAGGAGATGGATAGGCATTCATGGTTCAAAATTGCTTGGTGGGAGGTAAAATTTACTCAGACGTGGGTCATGTTAAGCAGGGCATTGCAAAGACAAATTGCATTTTTCAACCACCTCAGTGAGACATGGGTCGGTTTTATGAGAGCTGAAGCGTTATTCCAGAGGTGAATCTCCACTCTTCAATGTCTTTCTGAAACTACCGCTGCAGGTTATGGTCGCGGTGATAAATAATGGAAAAAGTTGAAAAGAAAGGGGAAGTAAAGGAATACAAATGTAAAGAAAAAAAACATTGTGCACGCCCCCCTGGATATCTTTGTGATGATCCTATGGTGGTTTTAATTAGCTACATTTTGAAACGCTACATTTTAGCTTATGAAGGTGAATGCTGAAAGAAAGAAGTTCATTAAAGTTCTTCTTCATGCATTAATTAAACCTTTAAAGACTCAACTCTGTTCATCAAATTTGCATTTCAGAATGTTTTTTTTTCTTTCTCATGAAAAATCTGATTACGGTATACCTTAAAATATCTTTGATTTAATTAGCCCTTTGTTTCATTTGGTGTATGTGAACGCATGAATGTATAAATTGGTCTTCCTCTATTTGTTGCGTCTCTACCTGCAAACTTTCAACTCTAGTCAAAGACAACACAGCCTCATCTCTAACATAAAATCCAGTACAAAAGTACCAAGGACGGAGCTTGTGTGGGCTGTAAAGTCCTCAGCGAAATTAGTTCAATGAAAAGATGAAATGCAATCTAATAATCCATGTGGTAAGTTTCTACAAATTTGTCCTGAGAACTGGGTGTTTTCATTTTACTTTAGAAATGTAGCAGCGGCAAAACCGTCCATTCATCCCTTTTCTATACCCGCTTCATGTAGTTCGAGGTTGTGGAGGGGTTACAGCTGTGTGAAGTTACACAGCTGTAAAACATGCAGGGGAATGTTTTATTTATTTGATTTGCAGCTTGTTTTCTTTATTAATTCTCTAACCGTGTTAACCCCACAATGACTGGCTCCATTTGTTGGAGCACATTTTTCTTTGGCTATAGGCCACCGTATGCTACACTGATATTGTACCATGAATGAATGTGGAATTTTGCAATGGTAATTCCTCCATTTTAAACAATTTATTAAAAGGAAAGCAAAAGGCAGTTGTAGTTGTACCATAACATAAAGCGTCTCATGTGAACAGTATGATGAAAAGGACTGTTAAAATACTTGGTTTAGATGCTTGTATTGTTTTTATTTTTTTTGGTCAGTCACCTTGTTAGAGAACAATGAAAAGTTGTGCACTTGCATTCAAAAGTTGAGAGAAAGCCAAATTAGTTTATTGTGCAATGATGTGCATTCTGACATCATATAAAGCCGAATATATCCCTAACTTTTGATTGCATAACTTTTTTATATTTTAAAAATTAAACCATGTAATCAACTAATCAATTATTTAAAAAGAAAGAAAGAAAACAAACAAAAACAGAAAGTTGATTCTTCTTAATTTTGCCCAAAAGAAGTGTAGGAAGCCATACAGCCGTTTGCAGTAACAACTATTCTTGTGGTTCAGCTTCACGTAAAGAATTTCTGAAATATGTCAAGGATTAAACTTGACATTAGTAACACAAGCAGGCATAAATAAGAAGCTGGGAGTCTTCAGCTAAGCTAAAAATATTCAGCACTATAAGCCCAAAAGTAAAAGGTGCTCTGGAGGATGAAATACTGTATTTCCCTGTTAAGTCTCAGATGGATGGAGATACATGGAGGTTAAAAAATGACCCTTTTAAAGTTGTAAGACCCTGAGGAAGCTTCCTATGGTTGAAACCCAAGTTGTAATAAAACTTCTCTGAAGCTACACAATGGCCTGTAGTAAAACAAGAGACTGCAGAGTACACAAATATTTGAGGAAACAACAATGAAAAACCACACATTCTTTCTTAAGAACACATACCACGGCAGATAGTATGAAGAGACCCAAAGCAATACTTTTGGAGGAAGTTATGAAAAGAAAGACAAAGTGGATGAGCAAAACAGAGAGATGCAAATGAACAATACCACTTGTTGCTATGGTAAACCAGTTAGTTGACTTGTTCTGTTTCGTGTTGTAATGGCTTTGCTCTGTTTGGCTCTGTCAGTAAAGTTGTCCACATGTGGGTATATACATTTATATTTTCATGAATGAAGGTGTGTTTTGTTTACTTTGCAGTCACTGTTGGATTAGCATATTACCATTCTGCATGAGCAGGGAATCAGTGGATGCTGAACACAACTGGAAATATGTAAAAGTCAAACACACAGGTCATTTTGAATGACATTGCTTATATGTGAATCAACATAGCAACATTAGATTCAGTGCTTTGCATGGCAGGTAAATAGACGACATTGTGACAGCAGCATGTGCAAACCTGTTTGGTTATTCATCATGGCATACTGTCCTTGATTCATAGATAACCTGAGTTTGAATTGAATAGTATTTAAAATATTTGTTTGATCCTTTCCAATCTTGATCCAAAGTTTTGGAAGTTTTCAGCTTTTGACAATGTATTCTGCTTACTTGCAGTGCATGGCATTGTAATGCACACACATATGCCGCATTCAAACTCGACAAAAGTGGTTCAGGTGGTAGAGCGGATCTTCTTATAGCCGTAGTTGATGGTTTGAACTTGGCTTCAAATTATCATCTCTACCATCGTGCCATTGTGTCTTTGGGTAAGACACTTTACCTCCAGTGTCACCGACACAGTATGAATGTGAATGAATGTTTGGTGCCTGGAGAGGCCGTTGATGCTGATTGGCCGCCATGTTACCATTAGTCTGCCCCAGGGCAGCTGTGGCTACATGTAGTTTACCACCACCATTGTATGGATGTGGATTGAATGAATAATGGATTCAATGTAATGCAATTTTTAAGCATCTTAAAAAGCGTTCTATAAAAGATCACAACGCTCTTTTCACAAGTTAATTTTGCTCATCTCAAGAATTCTGCCTTTTGTTTTCTTAATGGTTATGTCAATGGTAACATAAGTTTTGTTTCTCAAGATCACAAGATGATCAATGTGATCTAAAACTGAGTGATTTGGAGCTAATTTAACTGGTAAATGTCAAAATGCTCAGAATCTATAACAATAAGTTACGGTATACTATTCTTTTAACTTCCTGGCGATGGTTTTCTTAACAAACAAAGACTTATGTTATGTCATAGTTTAAAAAAAGAGACTGTTATCTCTACAAAACAGTTTGGTTTTCAGAGATAACATAAATGACTTTGTTATCTCGAGAAGACATCTCATGATGATGAGATAGTGACGTTGTTATCTTAAAATAATGGTATGAGAAAATGTTTCAAGCATGGCTACTCTCTGTTGCTGTATGTGTGAGACTTTATTTCTATGATGGGGTTGTTATATCCCACAGCTGTACGGGGAACTTAAAAGCAGAATTTTATAGTGCTACTTTAGGATAGCAAAAATTTAGATTTTCCTTGGCGGGAATCTCTGAGTAAAAAATCTATATATTGTTAATATTGCACAAAACCATATTAGTAGTTACAGAAACGTTCGGTTTTCTTTCCATCCATTTTCTTCAGCTCCTCCTGAGGTATCCAATAAAAGACCATTTCCACTGACATTTCCACAGAAATCTTGAGGCAAACAAAAAATTGGGACTAATGATAATCTGATTAAAAAAATAATTTCTCAACCATACAAGTAGTTTCTGTTTTATGTATTTGTTCTGAAATATGTTCTGGAATATGTCTGGTTGTTGTTGGGTTTTTCAACCCATTTTTATAAGACCAAAGAATATTTCATAATACTAGAGAAAAATGACTGTTGAAACAAATCTATCTTCATGGTAAAATACCACAAATGTCAGCAATAGTTATTGCTGCATTTTGCCTCCTACATGTCACATTTTTCTTTTATCCATCTACTCCCTTTTTTCATGCATCCTGTCTGTGGTAAATTCACTTCTCCTCTCTCCCCTCCATCTCCCACTTTCTATCTTAACATCTGTCTTACCTTTTGTCAAGGTCAGCTCTTATCTGTGCCCATTTTCTTCTGCCTTCAAGGTTCATCCACCCCACCCTCTGACCTCTACACTTTCAAACACACATATAGTGTTTCTGTAATATACATGCAGTGCATTTGACCCTTAATGTGCAGTATGCAACATTCATGAGTCTTTTGTGTCCGGGGAATTGCATTAATGGAGAAAGGCATCATCCTCCCTATAAAGGTAGACACATTAATATCATTTTAGGTGACAGAGTGCAGAAAAATGAAGGTAGCTACTTGTATGGGAACTGTTGACTTCCATTAGTCCAGGAATTAAAGTTTCCAGTTTTAAGCTGTGATTCTGATTTTATTTATTTATTTTAAGTTTAGCTTTATACAGTTTGGGTTAAGCTCAATATATGTTTCAGGTGATTTGGTGCAGGTAGAGATGTCTTTAGGAAATGGACAGGCAATACCTATAATTGACTTTTTCATTGAAATACCTAAAGTCTTTGCCCCTTTAAGTAAAATCCCATGATTAAACAATGTGCATTAATATCTTTATTACAAGAGCCATGTGAAATATAAATGAAACTCATGAACATAAATACCTGAAAGAAATCCTTAAAAAATTATAATAAGATAAATGAATGAGTAAACTAGATAAAGTGAAGATAAACTTAAAAAAAAGATAAAATAATTATTATTAATATGAGATTATTAAAATTTCTTAAACTGAATATAGGCTTAATAAAATATCAAATATAATGATTCATGTAATATAACATAATTCCCCAAAAATTGTATTAAACAAGTTAAAAATCACTGTTGCTAGCAGCATCATAATGACATCATGACATCTGATAGGTTGCCGTAATCATGTGACACGGAAGACAGGGAGGAATGCACATGTAATGTTAGTACCTAAAACTTTTACAAGTGAAAACCAATTACATGTTTTCTATTTACACAGTGTAATCTCCATTTGCAGTATCAAATCTGATATTTTGACTGGCAGATTTTGAGCTATTGACTCGATATGACCATCAGGATAAGTTCAGCAACATTCCCCTGGAGTTTTCTCATCGTCTTTAGTTCTGTAGTTGTTTGCATATTCCTTCCTTCTTTATGGTCAAATTTCTTAAAGGCTCAAGATGATTGTATACAATACTGCATGGTAAACTGTTATTAAATCCTAAGCATGTGAATAAGATGGCTATCACAGGGAAGGTAATAAAGCCTGTGGGAGGGAATGTCTGTTGTGATATTAGTAGAAGTTGTATGTGTGTTTCAACTACAATCACAGAAAAAAAACTGTTTTTTTTTTCAATTTCATGTTCATTTAATCAATCACTAACAACTGGTGTATCATGTGACTCAAACAACCAGAAAAAAAAACACTGAATGTCATTGAACACTGAAGCTGTTTTTGACAGTCCAATGCCATCATAGCTATTGATGTAAAAACTTCAGTGATTTAGGCGAAAGTGTTATCAAGAAAACCATGGAAATTGGTTTGATATCAGCTCTTAGATGAAACTCTATGTTGTTATCATTATGTTTGTTTATTTAGTCGTACCAGACATTTAAAATGAACGAGAAAATGAGAAAACAAGGGTGGTCTAATATTTTTTTCCACAACTCTAGATGGATTCTTGGTTCTTGTGATTGCAGTTAAATAATACAAGGAAAGCCCACCTGCTGCTTATATGTTTCATCTCAAATGAGCCTAAATAATTACATATATCTTATGCCATGCTGCACATACTCACAAGCTATGGCCTGTGACTGGGTGTTACAATATGTAATATACCACTGATTTCACACCTGCTTTGTTTTATGCACTCGGTGCAGTTTACAGCGCCCAAATGTTGTCTGTTTCTTTTTTTTTTCTTACTGCAGTAACACTGTGTGAAAAGGGACTGAGCTCTATAACTGCTGCCAATATTCCCCCAGCTCTGGTGCTTGAATAACGTTGCATATCAATGACCAAATACTCTGTTGCTTTTGACAATTTAACCTTCATTTGTGGCTTAAAATGTGTAAAACATTTCCTGCGCTGTTCTTGTACTCGCAGTACAACAGCAAAATGAGGAGCTATTTTAATGAAGAAGGTCAACTGCATAAAACATTTTCATTAACAGGTAAGTTGTCTTTTTTTATGAAAGCATTTTTAATATTCATCGTGTGAAATTGAAAATAATACATAATTCATTCATTCAGTCATGGCGGTAATGTGGGTGAAAATGAACTGAAAACATGATTCCAGATTCTTCGTTTGCTGTGTTTTTAACAGCCTGTGTGTCATATTTTCACTTAATGTGTTGCCTGGGAAATGCAGGTCAGAGAAGATAAAACACACCAGGTAAAGGCATGGATGAAAAAATATATTTTAAAAAATGTCTAAAGAAGCATTTTAAAACCTTTCAATACTCAGAATTCTCATGTTTTGTACTATAATGTAATTCCAATTTACCTCATCAGGCAGATAATCTTATAGAATCATGTCTGAATTGTTTGTCCTCCAGCAGTTCACAGTCAGTATGTGAACAAATGAAGTAAATTCAAGACCTTTCTCAAGAGTTGTAACCCAAGATCAAGGCATAAAACAATCCGCAAGATAGCAGCTAAAAGCCCTCTTTCACTTTGGCTCATGTAAATGAAAAGCAGTGGAGGAATAATGAAAGGAAAACACTCAATTCCAGCATAAGGTCATTGCAAAGACCAGAGAACCTCGTACTCAAATATTAGACTTGGACTGAAAAATTGAAAAAGTTTTATTTACAAGTCTTATTTTATTTTTTCAGTAGTTGTCAGAGACGCTGTTTAGCATCACCAAGTATGAATGTGGAGCGAATAAATAATGGATTTACTATAAAACACTTTGGGTGCCTTGAAAAGGGCTGTATAGAAATCTATTTTTACAAAACCGACATGTAAATCAACATACATAAAAATGGCAACAGTAAGAAGAAAATGATTCAGCTAATATTAAACCTAGAGAAAAGACAAATCTGTGTGTATATTAGTGTGTGCATGCTTGTATAACGTGTGTATGCATGCAATATGATCCAGGATAATTAACAAGAGCAACAGTCAGTTATCTGTTATAGTTTAAACTAAAAAGTGGTCAAATATGTCAAAGTTGTGATTTTGAGGGTCTTTTGTAAATTGTTCCATTTATTTGTTGCTGAAAAATTAAAGGACTTCCCACCAAAAATAGTAGAGATATTGATAATAATGAATTTTATATATTCATTTGACCTAGTGTGATATGTTTTGTGGTCAGGATGAAGAAGAGACTACAGATATGACGCTGCCATGCTGAAGATTGTCTTGTAGACAAAGTGAAACAAGTGATGGAGCCATCAAGTGCAAAGTATAAATTTGTACAGATCACCATTGAGAGTGTAAACAGGTGTGTTAGTGGCAAATCGAATAGTTGAGTGATAAATAGTGTCCAGTTTATCTAGAACAATAGCTATGTCTACATGGATAAAAAATTCATCTATCTGATTAAAAATCTGATCAGAGATTCCAGCTGGTTTACGTGGACGCTGGATAAAATGATCCGATCAGTTGTATTTACATGATGGACAGATTTAAGACGATCGTAACATCTTTGACATGTGCAAAGCGTATTAGTTTTATTTTTTATTTTTTATTTTGAACCTTTTGACCATTGAAATGCTCAATAATCCTTAACTCTTCCACTTTCTAACAAAAACGTTACATCCTACAGTCCCATTATGTTTTTCTGCCGCCATTTTTCAAGTCTTCCCTGAAATTCTTTATGTCTCGTAAACCCAGCATGGTTCTATGCAGAAACAACATACACCACAGAAACAATGGGAATGAGTGTATACATGGTTGTTTTTTCCTGCTGATCTGATGGTGAAAAGGTTGAAACCACCCCTTTTGAACGGATTGAAAACTCTTTCCAAAAGAAGCTAATCGGATCAGCTGACATGTTTACATGAAGCATTTTATTCTGATTGGACGTTTGATCAGATTAGTGCTCCATGTAAACATAACTATTGTTTAATGCATATGTCCCATAGTCCAGAATGGGGAGTTTTGTTGATGAGGGTGTGTTTGCCAGAGTGAGTAAATTAAACTTTATTGCAGAAAAGGAAAGATAATCCAACTCTGACTTTTGACCGACGGTTCTTTATGTGTGTGAATAATGATTAATCCAACCACATGCACAGTTATTTGTACATTTTAATATAATCCAGGGCCAAGCCATAAACACAGCAGATCTTGGGGGCACTGAAGGCATCATTTGTCAAAATTACGCTTTAATTCTTATTTGTATTTAGCAGTGAAAGCACTTTAAGTGAACTAAACCTCAAAGGAAAGCAGGTAACACAGAAAGACAACGCTACTAGACTCCCATCTACTCAAACAAAATCATTAAAGAGGGATAAAGTTGATGCTCCAATGTGTACTTATGCATGTCCAGGGATCTAAAGAGTTCCCAAACAAGCCACAGGATGGACAGTTTTGTCAGTGACACACATGTGACATCAGTGATTCATACAAGTGTGATTGTCCCAATTACTGCTTTGAGATCAGAAATCTCCATAAGTCATGGTCGAAGTGAAGAGGCGTTTCATGCAAGGCAAGGCAAGTTTATTTGTATAGCACATTTCATGTACAGGACAATTCAAGGTGCTTTACATAAAAACATTAGA
>JAOXYM010000017.1:24530559-24546572 GCA_028567055.1 Leptatherina wallacei
TTAAGAAAACATCCCTCTACACTATTACAGCACCAGCAAGACCCTGAACCATTAATGGAAGGCAGGATGGATCCATGTTTTCATTATGTTTTCTCCCAAATCTGACCCTACCATGAGTGCGTCTCTATCTATTTTAGTTTGTTATTTTTCTATTTAATTTCTTTTGCACCTTTCCGTAATGCCTTTAATGTATTATGTAATGCACTCTTTTACATGAAATATACAACATAATGTTTAAATCAGCAGTATCCCGTCTGGTCCAACCCGTCCAACCCATCTGGTACCAAGATCCATGCTACGTTCAAAGTCACTTCAATCCTCTTTCTTTTCCATGACTAAATGCATTGAGTTGCTGCCATGGGATTGGCTGATTAGATATAAGCAATAAGCCTATTGATCATCTGTACCTCATAATGTGGTCGATGAGTGTAAAGGTTTAAATTTCCCTAAAAATATTCATCTTTTTTTAAACATGGTCCATCACTGTTTTTGGGGGCGCATGCTTCTAATATAATCTGTCCTTTTTGTTTTTAATCATTTCATTTTAGCTTGTACATTCCAATTTTTTCAACCAAAACTTCAGTATTATGTAATGTAATAAACATTTTAGTCCCTTTGAGTCACTTTTAATCCTGTTTTTTTTTTTTTTTTTCCATCTCAGGTGGCGGCTTTTGATGTTGAGCTTTACGAATGTGTGGGCACGTAACTATTAGCTTGTCCTAATGCTCACCTTTATTATGTTTAGCAGCATGTATATTCTATGAAAAGAAAGAGGCAACATGGAATTTGAACAAGCACAACAACCACTGTGGAAGGTGCTGTTAAGCTTTTTTTTAATGAAACAGCTGTCAAGCTGAAAATTATTGGGTGTGAACCTGTGAATTATTGTCAGACTTAAGAAAACAACAACAGGCTTTTTCTTCAGTACACAAGGCTGCATTAACTTCTACTAAATATATGGTGTAGATGGGTGGAAGGAGGATTGATAGAAGGATTGAAATCAAATTGATTGAAAAATAGAGATCTAAAAACAATCTGTTCTCACAAACAGCAGGAGAACAATGTGAAGACAACAAAGAGAGCAGAATAGACCACGTCCAAATGGGCTGATAGTGTTAGTATGACAAGTGTGTGATGTATGAATTTGTTTTGTGGTGACACCAGGAATTAGTCTGATCGGCAGACCAGTTTCATCCAGACTTTCCTGAAGATTTGCATCTTTTCGGTCTGACATGCTTTCATTCTTTAGTGACTGAAAGTTAGCATCTCCTGCCACACAATCAGCTTCAGAGCCTGATTTCCTGTTAATACACGGATACATGATAGAATTGATTATATAAAAAAAACACTGTTAATACAAAGACAAATGTGTTCAGATGAGATATAACCAAATAAGAGGCTTATAAAAGCAAACAAATCTCAGAAAAAACAAACAAAATACATCAATACAACAAGCAGGGGAGCATCTGACTTAGTTGCCAGCATGCAAACAGGCATCAAAATGAAACATGATGGAAGATTATAAAAGAATGTATCGAGTATTATCTACCACCCATGTAAGGGTGATACATTTGAAAAAGTTCCTTTCATATTTTCCCTTTAAGAAAATATTTCTTAAAGGGAACATATCATGCTAAATCCTCTTTGACACTGTTTCTGAGCCTGAATATTTTCAGTGTGCCTTCTCATTTCTGTGTGACCTTTTCTCAAGTCCATGTTCACCCAGTAAATAACTTCAGTTGGCTTGATTGGTGATTTCTACCCAATGTATAGCAGAGCTAATTTGTAGACTTACAATCAGAGAAATCTAGCTGATCATTATTTTTGGAAAGATAATAAATCTCCAACCTTAAAAACCTGTAGCACCCTTCGGCTAATATGTGTTGTATCTGCAATCACTGGCAAACCAAAGCAAATGGGTCAAAACAAATTCAAGCATTTATATCCTCTCTGGATGAAAGGTTACCAAAGCTCATGCTGAATCAATTTTCCATCCATGGTAGCTATGTGTGTGTGTGTGTGTGTGTGTGTGTGTGTGTGTGTGTGTGTGTGTGTGTGTGTGTGTGTGTGTGTGTGTGTGTGTGGGAGAGAGATTGAGAGAAGGGGTATGTGATCACAGTGGAAAAACTGAGAAAAATCTATCCGGTTAATCAATCATTTGTTGTCACAGATTCAGTCTCCAAACAAACCAAATCAGCTATAAAAGGCATAAATCACACAGCTCGTGGTACAGAATGCTTTTGTGTTCACTTGATAAACATTTTGTGGGGAAGACTTGATCATCCCCTGTGGAGATGTTGGCTTTGTTAATGAACAGAAAGGAGCAGATTGACAGATGAGTTAGGCACCGTCTGCAATGATGTGGACGTTGTACTGGTCTGTCAAGAGATGAGTCAAAATGTGAAGCTCTTGTTCTCGGTTCCAGTCCTCACTTATGCTGATGAGCTGTGGGTAGTGACCAAATGAATGAGATTGCGAACACAAGCGGTGGAAATAAGCTTCTGCTGAAGGGTGGATAAACTTATCCTTTGGGATCAGTTTATCTCAGCCATCCAGAACGACTGCTCCTGTGCACTGGATGGAGCTTGTTGAGGTCATTGGGATGCATCACAGATGCCTCCCAAAGGAAGGTCTTTTAAACATGTAACATCAAGAGTAGGCTTCAGGGCAAAACCAGTACCCACTGGAGAGGTCATATTTCTCAGCTGGCTTGGGGATACCTTAGTATTCCTTTGGAATAGCTGGAGTGGGTGGTTGAGGAGAGGGATGTCCAAAGATCTCTGCTTAGATGGCTGCTCCTGTGTGACAGTCAAAGGATAAGAGGTAGAAAATGGATGGATGTGCAGACATTTTGAGTCCATTAAACGTTTTCAGTCACCTCTAGAAATATGAATTTGGCTCTAACTCTTGGCCCTATTCCAGTTTTTCAAAGAAACAGTGCCTCATTTTTTTTCACATCAAGGTGTAGGGTCCATCTTATCATGCTAAATAAGTTCTTCTAAGGATTCATTGTAAAAATGAAAAAAAGGGAAAAAAAAGTTGTGTTAGGATTTGACCTTGTCCAAAAGCCATATTAGAGAATAGAAACCTCTTGTAAATATTTAGAGAAGCACTTGGTGCTTAATAGCTCCTTGGTCTAATCTAATTACCTTCTTAAAAGAGACATACAAACACACGTCTTGGAGGCATATGCGATGCACAACATGCTGCTTGGCATGCCTGTTAGTGTAATTAGTCGTCTGTCTTGGTAACTGGCAGATCATTAACCAGCTAGAAAGCTGCTAGATTAACTTCTTGTAGCAGCTACATGCAGACATGAAAAAAAATACACTGAACATAAGCCAACATACAACACTTATTTATGTGAACGTGCTGCAGCAAATGTGGTTTTTTTGTTTGATTTTGAGAAAATGTACATATTAACATGATGATTTCGAGGAAGGAATGATAAAAAATTTGTTAAATCATATTTCAAAACCATTTTCTCTGCAAATAAATGGTTTTCAGAAACACTGAAATCATAAAAACACAATTCATTTCCTCTTTCATTCTGTCTGTCTGAATCTTTATGCACCAGTCACCATTAAAAATATGAAAACTTAATAGATTCCTTAATCATTTAGAGCACCTATAAAGTTGACTTTTTTCAAGTTCAAGGTATGTGGCTTTGACCTTAAGGGCTAAACATTTATGAGATACGAGCTACATAATACATATTTTAACATTCTGGGTCCCTGAGGAGCTTTCTTTGTCCCACCTTTTAAAGGTTGACCTCAAAAATAAATACACAAGCATAGTAAACAGACTATGTCCCCAGAATGAAATATTGATATATCTATATTTATCTGTATGGATTAATCATGGAAATGATTTTTGAAGTATTTTAAAGTATTTTAACTTGTATTCTGTGATGTGTTGAATATGCCTTTGCTGACCATTTTGAAAGCAATATATAGGATTTTACTGACCACTGTACATGCAAATTGACAATAAGCTGGCAGATGTGAGGTTTTTTTCCCCCTTCATCCTGTAAATCATAATTGTAATTTCCAAAATAGCTGACAGATGCTTGGCAGGTATGACCTTCTGCTGAAAAAACAAACTTGGAGGAAAATAAATATCTCTTCTGCTGCCAGAGAGACAGTTTGCTGTCTGATTTATGCTGTGGGAAGAAGGCCTTTACTATCCATCAAAGTTTGGCTGCGTACCTGGGTTCAGGTTATGACGGCAATGAACTAAACAGAGTAGCTGAGCTCGACGTACTGTAGTGTGTTCTGGCTTTGGTCTTCAGGGTCTTTGCTGAAGTGAATGTGTATACAATACTTTTCACAAGGTTTGCCTCTCTCTGGGTGCATCCTAATCAGGTTCCTGGGCTGAGGTTTGAGGTTTCTTTGCCAGGACAAGAGCTGATGGGATGACGTGATGTCAGCATTGTGAGATAGATAATAACAGATAAAGCAAGACAGTAAAAAGGCTGTCCTTGAATTACATTTAGCAAATTTACTGCTCCTTTAATTATAGAAATAAAAAAAAAACTATTTAAAAAAAAATGTGCTTCGGAATGTAACATCTTTTTCTGCGATAGCTTAACAGAGCTAATTTGGAAGTGCAGCATGGGAGCATTGATTCACATTTTCTGTAAACTCAGAACCTTAAAAAAACCATTAGGGATGGGAGAATAAAATTGATTCTCATTCACAGTATTTTTTGTTGTTTGATATTTAAATGATTTTTTTGTTCAAAAATAGACCCCTTCCTCCAAATTTCAATTCTTCATTTTCAGCTGGTTCAAATATGTTGCTGCCGAATACGTCTTAAAACTGATTCACATATGATGTGCATTTCTTTGGAAAATATGGCTCCTGATGTAGTCTGTAGACATCGTCATCATTCAACTTTTTCACATGGTCTGGTGTTAAAAAAGCAAACTAAAAATCACAAAAATTGGCAATATCAAAGAATTGCAATTTAAATCGAATTGGCCCCCCCAAAAAATCGTAAAAAAAATCGAATTGCGAGAAAAGCATTAATAGCGATCTATATTGCATTGGCATTTTATAATTAGGTCAAATTCCCTCTTCATCACCATTGCCCTATGCAGTAAGACTTAACGACTGCTGGTGCTGCTGTCATGTTGGAAGACCTCCGAACCCCCAGACCAATGATATTGCCCTTTGAATTTTGGATGCTCTTGGACATTTACTAAAAGCTATTAAGTGGTAATGAAAAATAAAACCAATGAGTTGTTTCTCCAGGTAGAGGTCAGCAAATCTCATTAGATCTTCAGTGTGAGAAACTATCCCAAGTCTGATCTACCATTTGTTCAAGCCTTCTTGTAGCCCATGGATTGCTCCATATATAATTTTTAGGTATTGTATTTCTGTAGGCATAGTAAGCATTACAGAGATACAATCACATTTTGACACACATACATCAAACATTTATTTGAATGTGGGCAAACTGTAAGTGTTTCAGTCCACAAACTGTTCAGACATATGCATCAGACAATGAGAGGTAGTGTGTCTTGTGATCCAGTAGAGGGCCTAATGCATGCCCTGAGAAGGAGCTGATGTTGCTAATGTTGTTCTGTTGTAAAGTCCTGTTGTAAAAACGGAGTAATCTAATGAACAAGAAATATCAGAACACATAATAATATGAGAAGTACTGTATTTTTTTCTTTACTCCAGTAAATGGTATAGTTGTGGCACTGGTTGACTTTGTACAACATAACTGTATTAACTCTACAAATCCACAATGACAACATACCAGCTAGCTTGCCAACCATGGTACATACAAGCTGGACAAGACTGAGCACAATCGGCCATTGCATTTTTTTTTTTTGCCAGAGACTCTAAAACGACTGTCACCAACAAGACTGCAAGATTTAAATGCAGGGATGTGTCACCCATTCTGGAGAGGGTTTACATGACTTGCGATGGAACTGGAGCCTTGATATACTTGACAGTTAAGCTGAGAGAAAGCTGTATAGCTGGTTATGTCGCAAAAAGCATTGGCGGCCCACCGGATTAATTTAACATCATCTAAATTGGATTACATATTTGCAAAAAGTGACACCCCTACTAAGCACTGACAAATACTCACACAATAGCAACATCCTATTGTACAGATGATGAGCTCTACTCCTGTTTGTTCCATGGCACTAGATTTTGTATTGATTTAGTTTTTTTCTCAAAGCCTTATTCATAAGGATCCTCTGCAGTCTATTTTTGTGATGATTTGATTAATTTGTACCTAAGCCTATGAAAGTCAATGGATGTGTGACTGACTATAAGCTTATTACATATTTGACAGGGTCAGTCACCCACTTGTAAGCATTGTCAAGCACAATCTCTAAAATATATCAAGTTATTAAGTGCCAAGAGAAATTATTTCCATTAAAAAAAATGCAAATAAGATAGTATAGCCATAATATAATGATCTGTTACTGGCATACTAGTCTTAAAACATGCGACCAATGAAAATACTGTCTGGACCAGTAACCCTTGCCTCACAGAAATATGTGAAATAAGCACAAACTCTTTAATTATTTTTTTTGTGGTGGGACATGTGTCGACGTTATGTGTTACTACCACAGAAAACATGGGAATTAATCCAAAGTCGGCAGCTTTCTCCTGTTTGACATACAGCCTCCCTCACTTGATTGAAGAAGTCCAAATACCCACAAAAATCCCTTTAAGGTCACAGGATGGAGTGGTGGATAGGATGGGATGGGATGGGATGGGACGGGAGGAGATATATGAATACAAGATTTTCAACTAAAAGATGTTGGTTTGATTACTTAGAGTGAATGGACAAGCCGGAGATCATGTATTCAGCGGCTTTGTTTTGTCTGTCTGTCTGTTAGCAACATAACTCAAAAAGTTATGGATGGATTTTGAGGAAATTTTCAGTCTCAAAAATCTCACCGCCTGGATCCAGGAATTTTTTAACAGATTTTATACTATGGGGAAATATGGATTATTTTGCCAATAGAACTTCTAACTCAAAAAAATTTCCACAATCATTGGCAAAAAAAAAATACGATGGCTTGGCGGAGGTCTGCGCTCTGAGTGCTTCTAGTTTTACATTCTTTGGTGTTTTTTAGGCTAGTTACTTATTTCTTTATCCTTTTTTGTTGTCTTCAGTTTCATTTTGTGTTTGCTTATATATGTAACAAGAGCTGGTTTGGGTTTAGAAATAAATCGCAGAGAAGTTCCACGCATTAGTGTTGCCACCCCTGACTGGAGTTGGACTCATTAAACTGGAAAGAGGTCTGAATGAAAGATGTGAAATGAGCATGACTTCTTCACACCACTTCATCAAATGAAGGTCTTTAGAAGTCAAGTTCATTTCATATGTCTCAGTGAGATCTGTTCAGGCAGAAATGTTTAATTTCAGATAACTTCACTGAACAATTAAATGATTAATTATACAGCTAAACAGCTGCATGTTCTACATCTGATCTAACCGTATTTTAGATATATTTCTCTGTGTCCTTCTACAGCTGCCTCCATCTCAAGCCCTTTCAGTCCGATGTCCCAGTACCATCCCATCAACACACCATCTTTCCCATCAATATTTCTAGGTTCTCTTCATCTCCTGACCTCTCAGCCTCTGCCTCATTAATCCAAGCTTAACTTCTTATTTTCTTATTTGTAAGACTTCTCATCTTCACTTGTGTTCTACACAAAAATTACAGATTCTTTGGTTTTGCTGGTGAAAGATGATTTTTTTTCCTGCCCATCATCTCTATAGCTGTTTTTACAGTGAAGGGCACAAATGCCATGAGAAAGAAGTTTTTTTTCTTCTTTAATGAGAGGGTGTGCATAATTTTGAGGACGACTGTATATATTTTTTACAATTATCTGGTGATCCCCTGAAATTATCTTGCAATCCCCAGTTTGACAACCACTGCTATAAAGGACCAAGTTCTCTTCCTTTTTTCTACTACAAGAAAAACTAAAGAATATAAAAGTCAAGCATCTGTTTTGACTTCATTCAGCACATTTGATGATTAAAATGCCTGACTTTGTTTTGAGATTTATTTATTTATTTATTTTTACAATAAAAAACAATAACAGAAAATAAACAGGGATAATAATATTGTTTATGTTTCATAACAGTTTTGTTGTTTGTAAAAACAGTGGAACAAAACCATTTTTTCCAGCTAAAACTTCAGACCTAAAGAACTAGAGATGGTACTTCATTATTCGAACCTCAGAAATTATTTAATCATTTATTTCATTTATTTTTTATATCTATTGAAATTTCCACATATTTATACATGTACATTTGAGATTTTAGAAATTTAGTTTTTGCTTTTTTGTTTCCCTTTTTATTTAATTTAATTTAATTTTATCAAATTTTATTTGGTCAAGTAAGGTGAGAGGAAGTTGCAGTTATCATGGCAACAAACCATAAACTGATCTTGCCGCAGACACAGGCCCTTGAATGCCATCCCATACACTTAATATAAAAGATTAACTAAAATTAAATTAAAAAAAACGAGTAGGATGAGTAACTGTCGAGACATTAAAAGGTAGTTAGAAAGCTGCAAAGAGAGCAGCATGAACAGAGAAAACAGATAAAACTCCTCCAATCATTCTCACTTTTACATCAAAGACAAACCAGACCAAATCACCCAAATTCCTCCTTTGTCCCACTGAGCCCCGCTTACTTAGAAACCCTTACTGCTGCTGCCATGTTAGACTTCAAGGAAATAACCCGTCATTTTCCACTCATCCATTATGCCCCGATCGAAAAGCATCAGGCTTTATCTTCCTCAAAGACGCAGACAGAGAGGCAAAGAGAGAGATAGCGGGGAAGAAAATTCAAATCTATGCTACAGAGACAGACAAAAGTGCACCAGTGTGGCAGTGGGTTGCAAAACTCAAATGAAAAACTCAATTGAGTGATACAGCAAATAGACAGATATAATTTGGCTGATTTAGTTTTGAGTCATCTGTGATTTTTTTCCTTCAGTTAGTAATAAATATGGAGGTATCAGCGAGTTTTTGTTGTGCTTATTAGATTTAGATTATTTATCTGCATTTGTTGCTCTTCCCTCTTTTGAAAAGGGTGGGAAGAAGATTGAGTAACCATGAGTGTCACTCGGTGGACATGTTATAGGACATTTTATACTGGTGACCAGGCGGGAATAACGACTAAATAAAGTAGACCAGAAACTCAGCTTTGCAGGATCCCAGTATAAGCCAGCAAGTCGAATGGGATGCCCATCTTGCTCGTCCTGCCAGCTAGATTTATCGGAGTTGCTGATGCTCTTTCAAAATGTGTTTAAGGGACTTCTCTCGGCAGCTCTTTAACAGGCGATGGATCAAGTGAGCCATGTTCAACAAAAATTTTACTCTACTTTCAGTGCCAGAGGCTTTTTTTCTCTCCACTGGATAAAAAAGCTTAATCTAGCTGTTGATTGGTCACATTTCCACTGTTGTGTTGAGACCCTCGAGCTCTTTCACAGGCCAGAAGGAGCATCGTGCCTTTACTCTGCTTTGTGTGTCAGAGCTGCAGGTATACTTTTCTGATGGGATGACCTGACCTAAAGTACACTCAAAGAGAGCATCGAAGCCACAACAGACGTTGAAACTAAATGCTCAGGGTGCATGGTGGTGTCCTGGTTAGCAGCCAGGGGTGACTCCTGCAATAGGATAAAGCAGGCATGGTAAATGAATAAGGAATTTCTGGTTGGATATTCCATTTGAGATGCTTTCCTTAATAAATTCCTTTCTTTATTACAGCAGTTATATCAGAAGTGAGAGTTTGAAATAGTTGCATTTAAACAGTCCGCCTGGTGTCGGGTAAAAGCATATGAACGTAGGGCAATCATGGCAAATGGGCATGAAATGGAAATAATTGTACTTGTTCAAAAGGGGAAAAAATGTGTGAGGTTTTATTGCACTAAGCATAATTTTGAGTATCTGGTTTTAAAGATCCTTTATGTCTAAGAAGAGAAATAATTATATTTTATTCAGAGATATATTCCGTGGACTCTCAAGAAATTACATCCATCTTCATTTTATAACATTTAATGACACCTGAAAAGGTGAATGACATGCCATTGACATGTAGGACATAAGGAACTGTCCTGTTTTATGTTCTGCCTTGTCTTGAGTAAAAGTTGTTTTCCCTTTTTACTTTAAGTCAAACTATTAACACCAAAAAACTGTCAGAGAAAACACCCTGCATTTAACCTTACTTTTACTTTAAACTAGCAATAAGTCTTATAGAGTTGGAAAGCCTGTTTATTTCCCTCTTAAATGGCGCCACATTTGTAATAAGTAAATAAACATGCTAACATTAGGGGTGTTTTTAATTCTTACTTTGGGATAAACATACGGGCTAGTTAACGAGAGTTCTGTTAACGTAGCAGATTGAAAGATAGCATTGGTTAGGCTGCCACATGATAGGAACCAGACAAAATCAACACTCTGTGAGCTTTTCTTCAGATTTTATGGCAGCATATTTCAACAAAATTGTGCAGTAAATACCCCGGAGTTTCTTATCTGGCTATTATTGTAAAATATTTCATGCACTTTTGCTCAGTAATAATTCAGTAAGTGGTTCATTCATACTTTCCATAACGTAGACTTGTTTGTCAAATATTCAGCCAGAATGACATAATAGCTTCAAGCTGTTCAAGCTGCTTTCTGAGCTTTTTTTTTCTTTTTTTTTACATTTGACAGGATGTGGAATCAGAGTGTTAGTGAGAAAAAATTGCAAGGATTTAAGTAGCTGTTAAGTATAAATTCAGGTTTGTTTCTTTGTTGAGCAAAGTGGAACAAATGTGACTATGGTGCTCCATGACATTCCTAAAGCAGCTGCCAAAATGACCGTTCCACCAGCTTATTTCTCTGCTTATTGTCAAAGACAAGCGTTTGAAGTGACTCATGTAAAATTCATGTTAATTTGGGAAACTGTAGGGGGTTTCCTGTCTAGCCTCATTTACACTGCTATCTGCGAGTCTTCCCCAACTCTCAACAAGTGAATAGTTAGCACAACAGAACCACGTTGACTTTGCTATTTTGCTCTGAATGTCATTTACAGCATGTGCACGGAATCTGCTTCTTCCAGGAATTAAAACGAGTCCATCATGTGACCCGTGCAAGTCAATGTAACTAAACAAAAGTCTGAATTTCAGACTTAATACACAGAGTGTGTTTGTAGAGCTGCTTTTCTCCCTCTCTCAGTCCTCTCATTTGGTTGTTTCTCCTCTCATCCCTTGTCCCAGTCTTCTTTGTAAATGGAACAGCATCTAGAATAACCTTTAAAAAGCCAGGACTGACCTCCATTCTCCCCTGCTTTGGTGTACTGAGGCTTAGTGTTTGTGTGAATAGTGAATATTGACATTTTCGTGCAACTAGGGACTAATGTGTTTTTTAATCTATGTATGCCCTGGAACCCCTGTGTTAACAGATGCACATCAACAGAGTCACAATGATATACACAAACCCTCAGAGAAACCCACACATAAAGCACCTGTAACACCCTGTGTCTGGATAGGATGCAAACACACAAATGTCTTTGTTTCTTCTTCTATGTCATAAATAAAGTAAAAAGCATTCACATATAAAAAGTGAATAAGCATGCTTACAAGTCATATAATGCAGGCTCAAACACTAACCATGCATGTACAGACTCAGTCTTTCTTTTATTCTGGTGTGTGGTTGTGAATCTGATCAGAATTTCAATCCATCTCTGCAGACACAGTGATTGACAGCCGTCATTATTCTTTTTTTCCCTCCATCCTTCTCACTTTGCTATATTTATATAGCAAAGTGGTATATATATATATATATATATATATTCACACATCACCTTCCTTTTCCTCCATCTGTCTCTGTTTTTCCACCTTGCTTTGCTGTCTGCCACAGGTGTTTTGTAAAATTACACACAATGTGTGTTTTCTTTCAAGTGACAGTTTGTGCTCATTTCATGAATCTATAATTGTGCACATGAGAGTGTCATGTTAAAGTGACAAGCTGCAGGACTGCGATTGTCGACTTTACAGCTCAGTCTGGCTGGTTTATTTCAGGAAATAGAAGATTATGCATTGTAAGCTGACAGGACATACTCCAGGGAGACCCACCCTGTGAGCAGAACAGGTACGTCTCCACAGGAGATGCAAACCCAGGTAAAAAATTTGGAATCACCACACTCAGAGCCTTATTACAAAATAAAAAAGCTAGGAGTGCAGTTATTTATTTTACTAATTAAGAAACAAAAATCATTCTTTTTAAAACATTCCTAAAAAAAAAGATAGCATTGTTTTAATTTTCAGATCAAACAGAGGAAATAAAAAAACTTGGGATCTTTTTGTAATTTGCATCTCTAAATCTAATATCTACACAAGTCTAAATATTCAAATGAGTCTCAAAGTGCAAACTGATCTTTCAACAAAGAAGGTGGAACTTGATTGATGAAGAACATTGTCTTCACATAATTCAAGCTATCACAAAAACCAACAAGTATTTCTTCTTTTTTTTCTCGTTTTCTTTGGTTCCTGATCCCCCTCGCTATTTTCCTCGAAGTGGTTTAAATACGTATAAATGTATATTACAAAGCCAAAATGTTCAAGTATTAATTAAATGGAAAAAAATATATAATTTATGTGTCTGCAGTGGCTCAGGTGGTAGAGCAGATCGTCCAATTACCCTGAAGGTTGGTGGTTCAAATCCTTTTCTTGTCCCATTCAACTGTCTTTGTGTCCTTGGGCAGTACACTTGACCCTCCTTACCTACAGTGTTGGCATCACTGGTGTACTCAATTGTTGCTTCGGATAAAAGCGTCTGTTAAATGACTGTATAGTATATTGTGGCTTATTTAGAAAAATAAGTCAAATAAAATGAAAATCTTCTAAGTTCGGTGATTCCATCATTTTTTGCCAGGGGGTTGATGGCCGATTGTTCTATCTAATGTTCTATCTATTTTAAATGAAAATCAAATCAAATCAAACTTTATTTATATAGCACTTTTCATATATTAAAAACACAGCACAACGTGCTTTACACATTTTAAAAACAGCCCAACCCCTTCTTCATCCCCCACCTTCCCACCACATCGCATACACACACGGATACATGTACACACACCCACAGATATTGTGTACAAAACCTGTAAAAACTTAAAAAAACTTGTGACAGAGTACAGAAGAGCCAGGTCAGGGAACACTGTCTGAGGGGGTCGTCTGCACCAGGTGTACCGCTCTCATCCCAAGCCAGAACACCTCCACCTGGGCGACCACTTTGCTACAGGTCAGCAAAGGGGTCCACAGCTGCAAAGCACTGCTACAGACCCCCACCAGGCCAAGCTGATGCCCACCACGAGACAGAGACATCCTGGCCAGACCCACTTGCAGCCCCCAGCACAGGCAGCCCCCACTGTGGAAACACTGGAGATAAAGTATAATACTACATAGGCTGAGAACATAAAATGAATAAATAAATAACTAAATAAAATACAATTAAATAAAATGAGATAATAAATAAATAAAACAACTTTGTTTCGTTAACATTTAACTTGTGATTTGCTACAAGCAGTAGAAACACTTTACTTGTTCTCTCAGTGGGATTTTGCATTGCTTGGTCCTGCACAGGCCCAGGTCAGTTTAATTCTGGGTGCAACATCAATGTTCAAGGCTTTACATTCCTGTTAAGCCTTCTGATAACGTTGTACCAAGAAGGAAGATCGCATTTATTTCAAAATGACTCAAATACATGAAGATATCAGTATGTTTAAGATAAAGTTGTCAGGAAGCAGCTGAACCAGTGCAGGTCTGTCTTCTCGGAGGAACACTGCGGAGAAATACGGTCTGCTATGATGGCTAAGGCAGCAGTAATGGAGGGTAATGCAGGCTGGAAGCAGGATGGTGGCTTTCTGATGACTCAAAGAGGAGTTTCCCTTTAAGTACCTACTGCTATATCTTTTTTCCAAATAAAACAACAGTAGTTCATTTCCACTCAATGGCCCTATACAGTTTTATTACATGGTATCATTTCTTTTTATGATAATACACCAAATACTTTATTTTATGGAGGCGGAAACCAGAACTCGCTCTTCTTTAATGGCTACAGTGCATTGTGTTACACAGCAAACCTTTTTTTATTTTTTTATTGCAGCTCATAGAGGAAAATGGTAAATATCTACTGCATTTAAATAACATAACTAAGCTTTTTTTTCAAGAAGTTTATACATATAGTTAGTGATATGATGAATATGTTGCAGCATCTAAGACTGACTCACATTACTGTAAACACTGTTTAATGTGAAAAATACACACTTAAGATATTTGACTTGAGCAGAAAAATGGTCCACGTTTCCACACACATCCAGCGAAAGATAAACTTCATAATTGTTTGTTCTGTTTCCAGATGCTTTTTATGTTTCTGGTTGATTTTACAAAGTGTTTCTTATAAAACCAAGATGTTTTCAAAACTATCTCCACATGAGGAGTAAAAGAAAGATAAGGAGGTGGAGAGAAAAGTGCAAGGAGAGGAGAAAATGAGTAAATAAAAGTGTCCAGTTTGGAAAACAAGCGGGAGAGGATTTACTGTTGTTGTTTGACAGTTTTTGCTCATGAGCAGTCTAAAAGAAATTCTTATAATTCAGCTGAATTGGAGGCAAAATGTTTTTATAGATGCAGTACTTCATAGTAAGACAGAAAAACATCTGAATATCAAGAAGATGAAAAAATTTATTCTTGAAACATGATTTCAAGATTATTGAAATGATTGACTTTAAGATTATTACATTTTAAGCACAGGTCCTTGGCCAACGTTAACTGGAAATGAAATAGAAACAAGCAAAGTATGGAGTAAAAGGAAGGAGGAAGTGGTTACTTTGAACAAATTGGCCTGTCAGTGTTTCACAGCCCATTTCTATCTGCGATCAACTTTGTGTTGAAATGTTAAAGGAAAACTTTTGGAGAGCTTCTTCCATGGTAACCCAAGATCTAAACAAACCTTAATACTATTGGTGCCTTTTAGAGGTTTAAAAGCCCAAAAGGTCAGCTGGTTTATATCGTCTGTGGTGCCAGTATATCTCATTGGTGTTTTGCAGTGTGTTATCTTGGTGTTTGATTCTGTCTCAAGGTCAGGAAAGTGAACGCTTGCTATGCAGTGGGGGAGTAAAAGTCAGCTTGTGATTACAATAAAGACAAAACCTGACAAGCCCGGTCTGGTGTTTCAGTTGGGAAATCAGAGAGGAGAACAGGGTAGAAGGAGAGAAGCTGCTGATGTGGGTCTGAAAGAGGAAAGCACATATTTTTTAACTCCAAGTCCAAGTGTATACGATGTGATAAAGCAATGATCCAGTTCTTACCAGGTCCTAGATTATGTAGATACAGCCTCTGATGTACATTGGAAACATATTACAAGTCTGTCCTCTCTGCTTCCAAAGGAATTAAGAGGGGAAGTAGCAGCCAGATGCTGCCGGTCACATGCACTTGATTTATTAATTATTATGTCATCACCAAAATAAAAGCAGATGTTTTTTTAGCATTCAGTAAAATTCAGGTGTGTTAACTCAATGCCAAGGAGGAAATACATCAGCTATGATCATATAGAAGCAGCTATTGTTGCCCATCAATCTGGGAAGGATTTTAAGACCTTTTACAAAAGATCTGAGGTGACAGTGAGAACGTTGTTTTAAATCAGAAGACAGTTTCCAGTCTTCCCCGTAGTGGACCTCCCAGTAAGTTCACCCCAAAGTCAGACCATGCAATGGTCAAGGAAACTAAAAAAACACAAGAGCTACATCTCAAACTCTAACTCAGTTAGAAAAAGTCTTAACAGTTATGTCAGAACAAACTATGTGTCTTCTGAAACAATGTTCTTTGGACACTGTTCCCAGGTCGAGAAAAGAGCCAACACAATGCTGACTGTCAAGCACAGTAGCGCTGGATGTGTCCGAACTTTCTTCAGATAAATGAAGACAAAACTGAAATCATAGTTTTTGGAGCCAAAGAAGAAAGATTAAAAGTCAGCACTCAACTTCAGACA
>JAOXYM010000017.1:24557771-24578782 GCA_028567055.1 Leptatherina wallacei
TACAAACATTAGAAACATTACAGCAGGTGCAGAAAGCATTAAGAAGAATTAAAAACAAAATAAACAACAAAAGTGAAGAAAGAAAGAAAGAAACCCTCAGTGAAAATATCAAGGGTGTTACTTTAGAACTTATATTCACCTAAAGCAGGAGAGTCCAGCTCCGGTCCTCAAGGGCTGCAATCCTGCAGGTTTTAGATGTTTCTGTTGCAGCAGGAAATATCCAAAACCTGCAGGACCAACTTTATATACCCCTGACCGAGTGGAACACGACGGTACACATTTGACTTTGTTTCAAGCTATATTTTTAAATCACAAAGCTCCAGTCATTAACATAAATGATTCATTTGCTCACGGAAGCAGATTGCCACATATTTCTCACACTTACACTATGAAATGATTTCTAATAGAAAAACGAGATAAAACTAAATATTTGAACACTGTTTCACAGAGAATCTCACCCTCTGCTGCCTCTCCATTACCAATTATTTGGAAAGAAAGGGAAGAGTGAGGCGTGATGCCCTTGAGCTTTTCAAATGAAACTAATTACTTGAATTCAGGGACTGCAGAGTCGTAATGTACTCACCATCTTGTGTGATTTGTTCCCATGGCTTTTCACAAGATGTCAGCCATCAAAGCATCTTTGTCAGAGACCAGCTGGGTTTTCAGAGAGAAGAAAATGAGGTAATAATTTGCAAAAAGCTGCTCCATTCTCCTAATTTTCATAATCTTCTGTCTCACCTCCTTCCTATCGTCTTTCTCATTCTCTTCCTTGTCTAGATCTATCAGTCCCTTTGAACCTTTTCCTTCTCCTTTGCCATCATTTTCAACTTTTTTATTGACTCATAAAACAGGAGGTGACTATAGTAAAAAACCACACCATGGCCTGGTTGGACCCAACTCTGAGTTATGGTACCAGCTATTTTCGCTTTTCAGCTTACATCACTTGATTAATTAACCAGTAGGAGAAGGCTTTGGTCAGCATGGCTGCAATACTGCCGGGGAGTAATACTACAATATGGGTCAGGCATGGTTGAAATTTATGGACTTGCGGTACTTAATTATTCAAGAGAAAATGTCGTGCTAAATGTCATGTAACAATATTTAACCCATTTGTAACATTGGGTGGAAGAGAGGGTGGAAAAGACATTACAAAGCCTATTTGATAGCGCAAAAGTCTCAGGTTTGATCTCCATAACATTATTTCTAGTCTATATGGACACCAAACTTCTGCTGCCCACTCATGCAGCTTTAAAACAGCACATACTCAACGTATTACATAGCATCTGGATTTTACTGCTGTTTACATAGGTTTTTTTTTTTTTTTTTTTTTTTTACAATTTAATGATTTTTACCACTTTGATCTTTGTGTAAAATACATTTATTCATGCTACTCCCTTATCTCAAACATAACCTGCACTGGATTGGGTTAAATATTCAGAATAACTTACCATAGTATGTGTCTTGGGACAGCTGGTTCTATTAAAAAGGTGGTTTTATTGGTTCCCAAGTCATGTTGCACGTTATTTGCATGCATTTTATAGTTCTGTGGAGCATTTCACGCTGTGTATCTGCAAAGAAAAATGAATTGCTAAAGAATATTTAGTGTAAACTAATAACCTTCACTTGGGTAAATCTCAGATGTCCAAGTATCAGTGAATGCAGCATGCAATACACTTCTATATGTTGCTTTGCATCAATGAACATCTGATGACCAGTTTAGTTGTAATAATCAGCTAATTATTTACTAAAATCTAGACTTTAAAAAACAAAAAAAAATCTCATTTGTGCCCCCCCCCATCAAAACTTTTCTAGACCCACCCCTGCATACTTGAAGTATAAATCCTTCCAACTACCTGTAAACCACCTAGTTAGAGAAGGGTCTTGCTCTGATTTGTATTTCAGAACCTGTTCATAATTTCCCTCACCACAGGCATGGCCCCAACCTGTCCATCAAACATCTGCTCAGCACCAGTGATTTAGAGAAGACATCCCCTTGTTTCCTCTTGCTGTTTCACTTTCACTAGATATCTGAACGCGATCTGTCTGGCTGTATTATGACCAGCAGATTTAACTGATGTGATACCAGGAAACCTCAGCTAATACTGAAAAGTAATATAATGAACTTAATACAGACAATGGGCTATCGAATTGAAACGGGCTGCTATTGTTTAGCGTCAACATCCTGCTAGTTTCCTCCTCCTCAGCACGAGATGAACTATAAACAAACAACAAGAGAGACGGTACAGAAAAGCCGACCAGCTGATCACTGACAGTCTTGACATGATTGGAGGAGCAACAAGAGAGAGAAGAGGAGAGGAGGAGAGGAGGCAGCCACGCAGCGCAGAGACAGAGATTGTGGAAAAATGTGGAAATGTTTTTTTTTAAAAACTGGAAAAAGTGTGGGTGTTGTACCCTCTCACCATGAAGAGTGTGTGTGTCAAAACACTGTCATCCTCCATGGGTATGACCCCAATTTCTGGCACCATTAGATTTTTGAAAGAAGAAAATAGCAGTTTATTGTGTTAAATTTAAATAAATAATTTAAATATTTAAACATTTAAATAATTATTCTTATAATAATAATTATTATTATTATTATTATTATTATGTTTTAGCAAGTATATCAGCAACATGATGCAGACACACGTCTCTCATCTCTTACTCTTTAGTCCTTGTTAAAGTTTAACAGATCACATGGAAACCTTCACTGTATAACATTTTCTCATAAAAACCAAGACGAAAACAGCTTTAAAAGCAATGTTGCTTTTGACTTTGTATTTAAGGCCCTGTGTCCCCATATAATTTGTCTGTGCTACTAGCAAGGAAACCTCTCTCTAATGAGTTTTATACGTAGACTACAGCTTAATTCAACACATGACTTCACATAGAGCCCTTCACATTTATTGAATTTTCTCAGATTAGTTTGAAAGACAAAGAAAAAAAAGAAGAAGAAAAGTCTGAGATGACTCTCCTGGTTAATTGTCCATTGCCCTGGGACTCAGACTCAACCCATGGCTCATTAGCTGAGAGTTTCAGCCTCCGCTGACACGGACAGAGATGATTGCTGCATTTTAGTCCCTTATCTGCAGCTTTTTACAAAGTCATTTATGTAATTAACCATTACTAGTTATTATTTTATCACCCAGTAATTAAATCTGAGCGGCTGAAAAGTGAAAATCAATGATGTGAGTGAGGAAATGAACTAATATTTTTCAGTTAAATGAAAACAGATTTTTTCTGATAAGTTTGGTAATCAGCATAACGTGGGTTCAGTCACCTCTTAAATATAGCTGTTGTTCTCAGCCCTGCAGGTTGCTTTATTTCAGCCTCATAACAACGTATGTGAGTAAAAACAGCAGACGTATTAGGTGGATAAAAGGATAGAAAATACCCCAAACTGTCATTCCCATTGCCGTGAAAGGTTTCAGCTGAAAGGAAAAGGTAAAGAAGAGCAGCTGCTGAAGGAAGCTGCAAACGTGTTTGTCTTTTCTCTCAATGCAACACCAGGACGGGCTGCACCCCTGAAATCACAAGGTCAAAAATCTTTGCTCATCAGTGAGAAGTTAGTCCTCCTCTCCTTTCAGTGATTATGTTTAAAGGTCAATTTCCCTTTGACTTTAATAAAAAAAAGCAAGTGCTTGCGATCATATTTCTTACAAACCTTCCTCATCAGGTCAGTAGCCCTTTTTGAGGCTGTGTATTCTTTAAAAAGAGTGTCAGGGCAACTAGAAATCTTTTCAATTCAGACTGCACACTTTACTTTTTACAGGCAAGGTCAAAAATGTATTTACCCATCTTGGGTTCCGTGACTTACTTTTCATCTATACCTTCAATGAAATATATTATTCCATGTATTTACACTGTGTTTAAAGAAAAAGTGTTCTGTTCACCAACGTTATCATATACAGAAGTGTCCCTTGGTGTTACAATAAATGATGAAAATAGCCTTTAGTATTACTTTTCAATGTCTGAAAGTTAGTTAATTGGTGTATTTTTGCATCAACATGTGAGATTAAAACTAGAAATCCATTATAAAACAATCCATGATGTTTTTAGCCCTGTCTCACCAGAAGGCATGCAATGCCCCAAGACTCAGTCGTGTTGCAGTCCATAGCTTTCAATTTTGAGATGATGGTCATTCATTCATTCATTTTCTATACTGTTTAGTCCAACTCTGGGTCGCGGGGGGCTGGAGCATATCCCAGCAATTAACAGGCGAGAGGCTGGATACAGCAGAACCAATCATATCATTTGAAATACGTTATGAGGCGGGACTTAAAGCAGCGACAGAGCACTCTGATCTCTCAGCTGTTTGTGGGACGGAGATGCTAAACTTAGCTATAGTGAAGGGATTACAGCCTGGGGGCCATAAATTGAAGGCTCGGACCGCGGGCCGCCATTTGAGGGCCACTGCTCTACAGGCTACATTATGTTGGAAACTTGCGGTAGCATGATGAGTGAGAAGGTTCAGGGAGTGTGGAGCAGAAGAAGGAGTAAGGTTAAGGTGCCTGGCTGATTAAAAAAAACATTTCAACCTTTTATAGTTGGAAAAACTCACATTAGTGTTCATTGCAAACATACATATTTGCCGTAATGCGGTCCTGAGACTACCCTGCCATCAGCATCCATTCACAAAACTACAATTTTTAAATAAAAAAAATAAAAATAGTCAATTTTAACAACAGCACGGCTGGTTTCCAGAACAATAGTCATATAATGTTCCCAGCTAAAGAAACATTTTAGGGTGCACTATCCCTTTAATTGACACCTTTTAATGGAAGACAGTTTGATTTGTGAGAACTCCTTTTAACAAGAGGAAGAAAGTTTAATGAATTATAAGTTGTTAGTTCCTTTAGACAACTGATCGGAATGTGTCCTGGTTACCTTTTGGACATGTCCAACTTAAGGTGACGCTGGAGAAAATCTGTAACACTGCAAAGGCTAAATATCCTTCCTGCCCTGGCAATGCCTCATTAACCTAAGGAGAAGCAGGAGGACATTACTGGGAAGAGGGATGTTTGGGTTTCTCTCCTCTGCAGCTCAGGATGGATGGAAGGTATTGTGGCCCTGTCCCAATATTCACACTTCTGCCCTTGTGCCCCTGGATTGCTCGGTCGTATTGAGGGTTCGAGTGTGTAGGGTGTCCCAATTCTCTCGAGTGGAGGTTGCCCCCTTCTTCTTTGCGCCCTCAGTCCACATTTTGGCAAAGTCTGCATAGAAGCATATTACCCACAATTCATTGCTGTATGTCCCATTTGAAGCAAAAAAGTGGGAAAATGGCGATGTTTGGTGATACAGTTTTGTTTTTTTAAAGGATTTTTTGGCTCTAGTGGCCTTCATTGAAAGTGGCTGGACAGGAAAGGGGTCATAAAGCAGGGAATCACATGCAGTAAAGGGCCCAAGGCTGAACTCGAACCTGGGCCAGCTATAGCCTCTGTAGCTGCTCAAGCAGTTGAGCTACACGCTGCCCCGATACAGTTCCTTTTCCGAAAAAATTTCTTGAAGTATTGAAATATTTCCTCTTTTACTACGCTGTACGTGTGTAATAACATTCGAAGTTTGCCTTGTTACTTTGAAATATGCTTTAAATTTCTGAGCGTTATTTCACTGATATGTATCTATTTTTATTTAAGGATATTCTATGCTAACAATTTAATCACTTTTTGTTTTCAACCAGTCATAAAGCAGCCAATTAAATTATTTCATATTCATTATGATAATTTTAAGCAGCAGAATTGCAAACACAATCATTGGTGCATCATCGTGGATGTCGCAGATATGTTGTAATGATGCAAGTTGATGGCGTAACCATCACTTTCCCAATTCTGCTGTTTTCCCACGCTTGTAACCTGCACACTCGAACCCTTATGTGCACTTCTACCAAGTGCACACTTCCTAGAAGACCATAGGGCGTAGTATGGGTATTGGGACAGGGTCATTGTCTCACTCATCTGTCTTGAATCCATAGCAACCCTGCTAATCCTACTGCAACCCTACACACATACTGGGTCATTATCAGGCTGGTGTAGAACTTGAAAAAAAACAATTTTATTTGAATCACGTATAGAGAGACATGTAAAACCTGCAGGGCAATGGCCTCTGAGGACCAGAGTTGAAGAACTCTACTGCATGTACATTGTTTAGAAGTAAAGACCGTGCAGAAACCCTGTAAAAAATCAATAAAACTACAGCAATTCCTCACCAGGAAACCTGCCTTATGTCTTATTGGTTCAAAAGCAGCTCTTTTGGACTTATTAAAAATTAAAAGCAGCCTAGGGGAGATAGAAGAGACAGAAAAGACGAAGAGTGCAAATCGGGTGGAGATGAGTAGCTGAAAGCAACACGGATTCTGAGTAAGTTTAGACTACATTCAGCAGCTGTGGTGTGGGCTTGTTAACAACAGTCAGAGAAAACAAAGTGAGACTCGAGGTGGCGAGACTGTGACGAAGTCACAACCATGAAAAGGTGCAAAATGGACAAAATGGAAAAGAAGAAAAAGGACAGCAAATAAACAAACGGCCTTGCAGATACCAGCAGGTGGTGAAGTTCAAGCGGTTTTTCTTTCTGTATTTATTGAACTTGCAAGTTTCATTTGAGGTTCAAGGTTTGTAGCGCTGCTACACATCAATACACAGTTGGTTGCCAGATCTGCGCTTCTCCCAAAATACCACAAATTCTTTGCCTATTGATTGGGTATAAGATTGTGTCTACCAACATTTGGCTTATCTGGTTGCATAAAGGTTCATGATCATCATAATTAGCAGGGGCAGAGTAGGTGGCGTGTACCTCAACCAGTTGAGCAACTGTCCCACGTACAGAGGCTGCAACTCCTCAGTGGAGCTGGCTCAGGTTCAACTCCCTGCCTTGGGCCCTTTGCTGCATGTCATTCTCTACTCTTTCTGACCCCCTTTCCTGTCTAGCTACTATCAAATAAAGGCCACTAGAGCCAAAACATCCTTTAAAAAAAAACAGGGGCAGACTATTTAGGAAACCATCAGAGGTAAAAGTACCATAATATGTTTACTGCTTCAAAACACAGCAAAATCTATGTTTTCAATAAAGAGTGAGCTTTTATTATTAGAACATACTGTATGTCGTCCAGAAGAATGTAATGAATGAATGTTTTCACCACTGCAGACGCTTCAGGGGTAATCAGGGTGACACTGGATCAGAGAGGATCCATCAGTATGATCAGAGGCACATTGCTGCCCCAGGAGAGGTTATGGTTGCAAACTAATGTTTCGTCTTGTTTCGTGCATCTTCACTTCCTGCCCTTCTGTAATAGGCATCTGGCCCGTCCTCATGTGTTCCACTTGTGTCTCATTGTGTAAATATACCCCTTCGCTGCCATTTCATGTCCAGCATGCCAGCACTTCCTCCTCCTTCTAGTGTTATTAACCGGCATGCCTCATGATATTTACCTTCTGCATAACCCTCTCGGATATTTTTGCCTGACTTTTTGTCTACATGGGTCCCACTTTTTGGTCTCCATCATATGACATTGATTTTTTGCATTTGGTGTGTTTTGCATTTGAGTCTTGCCTTCATTGTCATAGTTAAAATAGACTTTCATTGCTTCAATGTGAGAAGAAATGGACAGAAACATTCCAGATGAACAAGCCGAGGAATACTGTGATAGAGTTGTGAATATCTGATAAGATTATCCCCAAAACGGGTCTGGATTTGGTCATATTGACACTAGAAACAGTCCTCCCCTGCTTCAAGCTGTTGTTCACCTGTTGCTGCCGCTTGTTGGCTGACTTGTAGCTGAATTCAAACATACAGACACACTACTGATATAAGTCTATTGTGTCATTCTACTTCATATTGTACAAATAAACTTTATTTTCACAATGACCTACATTCTTTTAGCGAGTGGTGAAGATATGAGTGAAGGCTCCTCTGCAGCTTCTAGAGGCCACTGCCAGTGATTTCTCGGAGTAGATTTGTTACTATAGAGTGCAGCAGACAGACTAAAACTTAATGTGTTAAACGACAGAAATCATCATCCAGCTTTGATTCGGCATGACTAAAATAAAAGGCTGACCTACAGTTTTAAAGCTCTAAAGCATCTATAGATGCATATTTAAATTTACATACAATAAGAACGTCTTCACTATTAAGTATTTAATTAAACCTGCTTTATTCCTTTAAGTTTGAAAGAAAAAAAACATCTTTTTCTGTCTTCTGTTTGGGTGAAAATTGTCCTTTAGAGCAAAAAAAGAAAGAAAAAAGTGACAAAAGCTAGATGAACCATGGATAAACAACTGCTCTAACATTGCAGTCGAATCTAGTCGAAAATACCAGTTAGTAGGTTTTTTAGTATGGTGTGTGACCCTGAATGCAGGCCATACAAACATAATGAAAGCTGAGACAGGAGATGAAAATGTAGCAATACTTATAATAAGAGGCTGATCTTTGATCTGCCTGCTGGCTTTCAGACATCTACACTTACTGATTTGTCAGAGGGATGTTTGCAACACCCAGTGAGAAAGAGGACAAGGGGGGACAAAACCAGCAGAGGAAAATCATTAGCTGAGACACACTCTAGAAATGAACAGATGGAAAACTTTAAGTGGCTACAAGTGCAAAGAAACTACATGGTCTCAATATGCGTGTGACTGGACTTGTCAGACTAATAGATGTGATAAATACGGCCTCAGAGGCGACGCATTGTGAAGACTTACTACTGTATCTAGGCCACCATAAAGAACCATTAAAACAGACTAATAAAGAAGCTTCTCACAGCCCAGAAAATGAAGTCATCATAGCACTTAGAGGATGTCCTGAGGCAGGGATGAGAAAGAAAACGATGGGAATAGGGTGGTGGTTGGAAAATGAAAGAGATACAGAATTGAAGACACTGACTGAAAGAAAAAGATTGTAGGTGGAATAGTTTGTGTGTGTGTGAGAATAAAAATTAAAAGAGAATGAAAGAACAAGAACAAACTGTCCCAAAGGACCACTTATCCAGGATCTAATATAGTCGTATTCCCTCTGTATGTCTGTTAATTACTTTCTCTGTAACCATACGGTGAAAGGCCTGCGTTGGTAGGAATACCTGGAATATGAAAGCTTAGCAGAACTATCTCGGTTAATTATGTTACCTGCTGTACAACAATAAGCTGAGTTTCTTGCTGACTGTCTCGAGTATCTGTTCAACATTTCACAGAATATCATTAAAGGAGCATAAACTCACAACTTCGTGACTGAGTTACAACTCAATGAGTTTAAATAATTATTCCAAATTCCAAAAAGTTGGGATGTTCTTTAAATTTGAACAAAATGAAAACTAAAAGACACAGTTGATGACTGTGACCATATTATAACACAATTCCCTAACTGGCCAGTTTAGCTAACCTGACCTCAACCTGAGAAACCTTGCAAAATTTAACTTAACCTGATGACATCATCATCATTTTCATCTCCCGTGACAAAAAATGTAATTAGGCAGCCAGCAGGATTTCAGATTGTTTACCTTAAGTTCTACACTACTTATTGTCTTACTCACTTTTCTGTTCTTTTCCTCTTCTTCAGCACTTTACCTGCCGCCACTTACATCCACCAAGGGTTGTGGGTGTCCATCTTGACAGTATCCAAGTACGAGTAGGTTAGCCACCACTCTGACTTCCAAATGTTGACATTGTTCCAATTTCTGGCCTGGCATCCACACATGAGGATATGACATTTCTGGTTGTCTGCACCATAATACCTCACTCTGTGTGACTGGAACCTGTTGAACACAAACGTGGACTCTTACACTGCTATTTTATATCAAAATCACATTCACTGGTTCCTTCTTACCCCAATTAGCTAGAGGAAATCTAAAATACAAGCCGAACCAAAGGTCGGGTCAGAGGGGGTATACAAAAATTATTTTGCAGCTATTTCATATAATAGATACATCCTGTTTCTCTCTTTGTCTATTTTTGCATCCTGTAGGACAAAATAACATTAAAACTGTGCACATATTTATGGTATAAAAATAAAAATAATAACAACAAATGCTATGTTACATAAAGTAAAAGATTCATTGGACAATAATGCCCTATATCTAGGATATAATTCTTTAATTGTTCCATATCTGACTTATTGCATTGAAATTTAAGGAGCTACATATAAAACACACATTGATCCAGTTTTTATTTTACAAAAAAGAGCAATAAGAATCATTAGTAGAAGCAGATATAAAGATCCATTGCACTTATTGCAATATTATAATTTGCAATTATTCAAATTTGACAATGTAGTTGATCACAGTATTTTGAAGCTAATGTATAAAGCACATAAGACATGTTTGCCGAGCAATATACAAAAAAAAGTCTGAAAAAATACAAAGCAATTATAATTTAAGACGTTTTGAGATGTTTTGTTACCGCCCCTAAATGAAAAAGGCACAAAATGAAGGAACCGTGACATATGAGAGACCACCACCAAGCAGCAACCAACAAAAAGAAAATATAAGGAGAAGGGAGCCCTGGCCAAAATAAACAAAAGAAGGGAGCAAACCTCAGACCAACCACACGATGGGCCGTAGGATCCGGGGCTTCTCCCCACACCAAAAGACCAAACCAACAAAGAAAACCTGACAACTGGACGACCGAAAGCTCCCAACTCAAACACAAAACAAAATGCTGTGGTTGGCGGTGTCTCCCTTCCTGGTTTTATACTCCCACAGGAGTCCCTCCAGCCAATCACTAAGGAGGAAAAGAACAACAGGTGAATAATGACGATACCCGGCAGAAGGCATGCGTAACATATTCATAAAGCCAAGATTCAGAACTAAAGTGTTGGATGATGTGTTTTTGTGGAACAACCTGGATAAAGTAACTAAGCAAAATCAGCTATTCTCTTTTAAAAATGTATTAGAGACTTTGATAATAAGATATGATTAACGAGGTTTGTTAGTTTTGTTCTGTGGCATTGTGTAGATGATAGAGTAAAATATGAAGTATCTGTTGGAAATCAGCAGCATGTTGCCCTGCAGCTGTTTCTATTTAGTTAAATACATTTTATTTATTATTGGTTTGTGTGAGAGGAGCAGATTATGTAACATTTTCTTCTTTCTGTTCCTTTTCATTCAAGTGTTTGAACTATATGTTGTATTGATTTTGTTTAGTAGAGAATGGAATGAAACTATAACCATAACCACATAGACGCAAATCAATTAAGTTTTCCTGATTGTTCCACATTTTGCTGTGACAATCAGCTGGACGGTTAATCCAACTCTGGACAACTTTGCCTTACATCCTTAATCATACCCTGAGGCTGATTGTCAAATTTGCAATAGTCATATGAAGCAAGACCACCATCACTGCACTCTAGATTATTTCAATATGGAAGATCCATCAAGAAGACACAACTGCACATAGCCTACCTGTATATTTTATGTTAGTTGCTTGAAAATATAATGATCCTATATTATTTTTGTGCAATAAGCAGGGGATATTAACCATAAATGGAAGAGCTATTAATGTTTTACAAGTTTTCATGAGGCCAGGCTGGTTGATTCTGGCTCGCTTCAACCCTTGCTCACTCCCATTTGCTCTCATCAGTCACACATCATTTGTGTTCATTCATTCCTCCCTCTTTTTGCATCAAACTCCCTTCAAAGTGTCTTTCTGCATACCTTCAACTGACTTTCCTCCCTTTGCTTCTCCCTGTCAGCGAGAGCTCATCCTGTACACAGCAATGGGCTGACGACAGTCTCAGCGGAGCACAACATAAAAGAGAGCATGAGCATGAAAGAGCGAAGAGCGACAGAGGAAGAGTGGGAGTGTGCTCTAACAATACAGTGCTTTATTAAAATGTCAAACACAAAGAGCTGCGGAAAAAGGGATATTACTAGTACCAAAAGCACATTAGTCAGAAGTAGATTTCTTGGAGTGGGAGGCAAATGTCAGAAGAACTTAATTTATTCTAACCTCAGACATCTAAGCTGACTGCTACACTTAGCGGCCTTACTTAAAACAAAGATTAAGAGATAAAATATTGTCTTTCAACAAAGAATACAAATATTTTACTCTTCATGTTTTGGATCATCTTAATACTAGATTTTAAATACTTCCAAGTAAAGGAGGTCAAATAGACTACTCAGAGTAGCAATTAGCCTGTTTGCTTGTCCGTTCAGCCCACTTCCCAGCACACAGTGAGCTTCCTCTGAAATCCACGGCAGATGTTCAAGATTTTAAAAGTATTTTAAGCTAATTCTGAAGCAGAAAAAGAAAACATGGATTTTCTCACTAAATCAGGGATCATTGGGATTCCCATTGGAATCAATAGAGTGCAGCTTGGCTTGTCCATGAGCAGATATATGAGGAATTAATGCCTAACTATCCAAGTTGTATCCCGTTTCATAGTTAGGTGGTAATGTTAGTTGATTTACAGTTCAAATCTATACTTTTTTCTAAAATGGATGGGCTTATACAATTTCAATTCTGCATATCTAACTAATCCCCAGGGGGGGAAATGACTTGAGAAGTCGCATGTTCTAAAAACAAATAAAAATCCTACTTTGAGAGCTTGTGTCTTTTCTCTGTGTTCAGGTGTGCAGACTGTGACATCTTCTCATGATCTCAAAGTATAAAAGCCAGGGAACAAAAACAGAGATACGTAGTGTGAGAATGGCTAAATGGATCGAAAACATTGTGCAAGTTTGGGATTATTTTCGTGTTCAGAACTTTTTTTCGTTCCTGATTTTTTGCCAGCACAAAATAGCCGAGCCAGGATGTTTTCAGCTGCAAAGACAACATGGAGATAATAATAATTTAAACTCTACCCGGAGTTCACGTAGGCTGCATCAAACAGAACTGATCCAATCTTGCACCAATACAAGTCTATTGAAAGTAATGATGATTTCAGACAAATGTGTCAAAGGCAAAAAAAAGAAAGAAAAAATAGCTGCCATGTTCTTTCTTCGTCTGTTTCTTGTTTCATCTTCCTCTTGCTTCCGGGGCCTCTCCGCCCTCTCTGTTTTCATTCTGTTGTGAAAAGCAAAGGGATTGGTAAACTAGGGGTTGTCTCCAACCTGCAAAACACAAAGACAAAATAAACCAGATTCAGCAAACACACCCCTAAATGCAAACACATACACGAATATACACAAGCTCTCTGCAGCTCAGTCTTCAGGCAAAAAAAAGATGAAAAGCTTTTTATTTCTTCACCTTTAAAGCACAATACCAACCTGATCCACTTTTCTCCACAAAAATTCAGAAATACCTCCAACCTTACCGTCTCTCATGATGTACCATGTAAGGGTTATTAATATAAATTAGTTTTTCTTGATATTGCAACATGTCAGCTTGGGAACCTGTTGTTTTAACATATGTTTCAGATACTTTTATCTTGTGAGGAGACAGTAATTTATTTCCATTATTAGGAGACTGTGCAGGCTTATAAATTGCAACCTGCAGGTTTTCTTATTTGCAAAGTTTATACATAATATTTTCTGGAAATTAGAGTTTGAAAAGTTACCTTAGTGACTTTATACATATAAAGCTCTACTTGACAAAGGAATTTTGCTGGTCACAAAACAGCAGCCAGACAATCATTCTGCTTGCTACAATGCTGGACAAGACAGGTGGTAAAAAAAAAAAAAGAAAAGAAAAGTTACATTAGGGTGATATACGCGCAGAAAAAACGGATGTGAAATGATTTATTTATGAATTCAATTTAGTTTCATTTTATTTATTTTTCTCACCAGCTCTGGATGTAACATTGGAGAGCGCTAGTGCAGTGGATTACGTGCATCACATTTGCAGTCTTGGTTAAGTTGGTCAGGAGAACAGCTGCTTAACTGGCTGTGTTCACTGGTTAACTGGCTGTGTTCACTGGTTAAAACAGCAGATCTTTAAATTCAGTTCTTTTATGTCTTCCTGAACTCAAGATGATTTTTAATCATCATTCATCAAAATTAACAGTGAGTCAGCAGATTTCTGATTCTTATCAGCCTATCCGTAATTGGTTGTCAGCTGATAGTTGGCTACTTTTCGGGTAAAATGTGTTAAAGGTAGCTTCTGTGTTGGTGTTTATTGACAATATAAAGAAATAAAACACTTTTTAAAACATAGTTCTTCATTTATGATCCTACACCTAAAGATGCTGAGACTGATGCAAGTTGCAAACATCTCTGTAGCTAGGCAGTGATAACTCTCTTTAAGAGGAAGGTTTCTTAATTCTTAATTTCTTAAAAATTGGATATCTAGACCTATCATTGCTTATGTCATATTCATGTGTTCAGTGACAGAAAATAAATAATTTAAAATACATTTAATATATCGAATGTTATGCCCTCTTGCTATCCAGAAACTGGACCCAAAAATAAACTGCACACTTGCAGTTCATTTGCGCTACATTATTGGGGTGAATTCAACATTATCGACTTGAAACACTCCACTTATTGACTGAGCTTGTGCTTTACTTGGCTGAAATGTTTAACAAGTAGCTCCAGCATCCTGGGAATCCAGCCTATAATAATTGCTTCCCATGCATTCTTCCAAAGCTGTGTTCTGGTTCAGCTCTGCTAACTTTAAAACCCTGTCTCCACAGGTCTCTGCTAGACATAGGACAATCCCCCTCAATCAATCCCTAAACAAACATTTACTTTATGAAGAAAATATGAACCCAGAACATTCTGGGCTTGTGTGAAGTCCTCGGGGCATATGCCATAACTATGCCAAACTGTCCTGCACTCAACTGAACTTTTGACTATTGCATCAAATTCATTCAGTCTAGGAAGTATAAGTACAAAAGAAAACAGAGGACTAGTCAGTGAGTAGAAAAGCTCAGGTATACCATACCCTGTAAATGTGAAATTGGCGTGGCCATCATGTCTTAAAGCCTAAATTTAAAAGTTTGACCATTTTCACTTTGTTTTGTTGATAGTATTAAAACAAGGTTTCATGGAGAGGTTAAATGAGTATCTATGAAGCCTTGTATCTGGCTCATGGGTTCAGTGTTCATCGTCATCATCCAGTTGGTTGGAAGATCATATACTGTACATATTCAGGTGTTGAAGTGTCCTTGTGCAAGACATCGAGTCCCTGATTCTCCATTGTATGCATATTGTTGTACATAATTGTAGCAAAAAACATATTGACATGGATGTTTTTGTGAAGGGGCAAATTATTTTATATTGGACATGTTATAGTTCCTTGTGGAACCTACACAAGGTTAAAAGGCATTGTACACTCACTGGCCCCTTTTTTAGGTCCATCTTGCTAGTACCAGGTTGGACCCCTTTTACCTTCAGAGCTGCCTTCATTCTTGGTGTCATAGATTCAACAAGGTGTTAGAAACATTCATCAGAGATTCATCAGACATTTTTCTTATCTTTTATCTAATCTTTTGTCCAATTTTGGTGAGCCTGTGAGAATTGTCACCAGTTTCCTGTTATTAGCTGACAGGAGTGGCACCCGGTGTGGTCTTTTGCTGCTGTAGCCCATCTGCTTCAAGGTTTAATGAGTGGTTATTTGATTTCTAAATTGATTTTCTATCATGGCAAACTACCCTGCCCATTCTCCTCTGATCACTGACATCAACAAGGACAAGTGTCGCTCACTGAGATACTGTTTGTTGGAGAGGAAAATCAGTGAGAAAGGGTTAAAAGAGTAGGTCACCTTACAAAAGAACTTGGCGTGGGAGATTAGAAAAAATAAATAAACTGATTAGGAAGTAATGAGTCATGATTTGTTTTTGAGAGGTTTGAAGATGCTACACAGAATAGTTCCTTTTAACCTACATTTATGGATCTATTTTATTCATGATGTGTAATTAACAAAGACACTTACTGAAGATGAAGTAGACTCGGAGCAATCTGAAGTACTTGACCTTGTTTAAAATATCAAGCACATGATGAGGATGTTTGGATGTATCTTTTTTACATTACAATGATTGTTTTTTCGTCTGTGGATGACAGCAAATTTAGTTTGATGACAATCAGGAAGCCTTTTGTGTTGCTTCATAGTTGCTTCATTTAAAGACGGTTAAAAGACAGCCAAGGGATTTATCAAATATCGTTGCCTCTTATAACTAGGATTGCGCCTTTATTATAATATCTGTTGAACACTTAAGTTCCCCTTCGTGAGGCTTTTTTTTTGGAGAATGGTGACAAAGAGACAGGAAGACAACACACAAAAGAGAGGGAGATGGATGCAATGAGACAGTATTAGCAGCAGAAGAGAGACAAGAGCATTAAGTCCATTATTTCCACTGGCTAGGTCAAAATGAATAAGAGACAGTGAGAGAATGAAAAGTTGTCTTCAAAGACCGGAGAAGACTCTGCTATTATTCTCTGTCTGAAAAGTGACACTCCACTCCGCCTTAGGATGGCCTTGGGAGGTTAGAACCATGAATGTCAAAGTTGATTTCACACTCTGTAACTCTCTGGACTACGTGATAGATGTGGCTACACATTTTTCACACTGACACACACAAATGTCTCTATGAATACACTGCATGTATGCAAACACATGGAGACGTGCAGGGAAACGTCTGTATGAACACACTGTAGACACAGCAAGTACTCATGCACCCATGTCACATGCACACACACTCACTACACAAAGGTGATCTAGTATTTTGACCAAGGTCAAACACCAGCATTAACAGCTTGATATTACTGTACTCTAGAGTAATGTAGAGGTTAAGCTCTGGCTTTATAGTTAATTTGTTTGTTTCTTTATCGATTTATTTAATCACTGGAAAAAAAAATCCACATGAGAGAACTGTAACGAGCAAAAAGTTTGAACTTGAAATGCAGCCATGAATTCAAACATCTGAACGTCTGGTTGGAGTTGTTCCAAAAACCCAATGCGTACCAGCAAAAAGGCCGGCTGTGACGAGCATTTGTTTTTTATGAAGGATGTTTTTGGTGGTGTTGGTTTGTCTGTCTGTCTGTTAGCAGCATTTTTTTTAAAGGATTCTTTATAGGCACAGGTCAGAGCAAACATCCGGGAACATCAGTGAATTTTGTCACATCCGGGTTTTTCGCCGGCAAAAACAACAGGTTGGTAAAGGGTAACTCCGTTGGATTTTCCCTGTCAATGCTCATAGATTTTTCTTAGATTTTCCTTTAAATATGCCGAAAAATTGTGTTGTGTTTGTCTGCCGTAACATAGTTTTTTCCACAGACAACAAGAGATCGTTCTATGAACACCGAAAAAACACAAAAGCCTACAGAACTGACTAGCAGCTATCAAGCGGGCCAATGCTGACGGTACACCTTGGAGTCCTTCGAAATATTCAATAATTTGTTCGGATCATTTTGTGACTGGTGAGTAAAACATTTATTATGATATTACTGTTTAAAACTTAGGGTTGTTTTTTTTATAGATGCCCGAAATACCATGAAATGTCTGCTTAACAATAACAAACGTCTGTTGGTGGTTTTTGTGAAGTTCTCCATGTTTCTTGATGTCAGCTCCTTTTTAATATGTTGACAGTTGACATACATAAGGACATTCATTCAGTCGTACTGCCACTAGCTTCGCCTCAAATCTCTTTCTATCCTTGACACTGAGGGGATCAACATAACTGGATGACATTATGGATAATTTTCTATCAAAAACCGATGGAGAAAACTTCAAACTATGAGAACAAGTTCCACACTTCAACCCGTACGTTGGTTTTCACAGGCAAGCTGGTCATGGTCACGTGACCACCCGGTGGCGAAGTAGGTTTTTGCCCCTGCTCACGGGGAGATGGGAATAATTTTGCTATTAGAGGTTCTAACTCAAAAACTAATGCACACAATCACTGGTTAAAAACAAAACAAAATTCCAATGGCTTGGCAGAGGTCTGCGCTCTGAGTATTTCTAGTTATTCTTGATTTGTAATGCAACAAAATTTGTGGAACTTTTACCAAAGGAACATTAACACAAGTATCATTGACTGTTCTGATGATGCCACATTTCCAGTTTTGTTGAGTGGAGGCAAAAATTTAACCTTTTCACTCTGATCTGGTGGAATGGGAAAGGAGACTCTCACAGTACTGCAGATGTATTTTACATGAACTGTCTGAAACTGAGCATGTTTCAGATAGAAGTCTCATAAAATAGCCTCAAGCTTTGGGGGCTATTTAGGGAAAAACACACAAGCGAGATACTTAATTTTTATCAAGGTTCTTGTGTAATGAAATATACTTTCTTTCATTAATCTTTTGGCACATCAGCACCACATTATCATTAATATCAGGACTTTGATAAGAATCTGTAGGAAAATGAATTTATTCCACAAGAAGAACCAGGTGGACAGTTAATGTTAAACTGGTTTTGACTTGCCTGGACACAATAGAAAAAGGCTTCTTTGAATTGACTTTATATGTAACAGCACCACCCAAACTGGTTTGTGTTTGGAAAAAATGCACCTTAAAGACTGAGATGCTGCTAGAATAATATTTCTGAAAAGATCAGTTACAGTAATTTGCATCTTTTAACTTTCATGGCAGATTAAAGTAAAATGTAATAAAATCCTGAACTCACCAGAACACCTTCTTAATCCAGCTCAAGAGGTCTGGGGTCCATCCCTGCTGCGATCAGGCAAGAGGCGGGGAAACTGGATGGCATTAGTTTAGAATAAGAATGCAAGTCATTTTAATTGGTGGCACCTATGGTTCATCAGCCCAAGTTTGGCTAAATATTAACAGCTGCTTTTGATGGAGAGACAGACAGTACATGTAAGGTCAGGAATAAGTTTTACTTAAGAAGTTAGACATCAGTTGCATGAAGTACACAGATGTTTACTGTCAGCCTCCTGCTGTGGACTGGATTACAATATACAGCTTGTCAAAAACAAGTATATGGGAGCACTGAGGATCATGTTGGTTTAAATACAATGATGTGACTTTTGCACAAACAATGCATTAGTATTTAAAAAAATGGGAAATTCCTCAAAGCTGCAAAGTTTCTATTTGATGTAGTTTTTATGTCATTTCCACTTCAAGAAAGATAGACCATTGACTTATTAGAACAGATGTTAGGGTTAGAGTAATGTAAATATTAATATAGGCTGTAAGAGATTGCAGAGGCCAGTCTTTCACCGTTCTGAATGTTACTGGAGGATTTCTGCTCTTTATTGCTTAGAGAGGAAAAACTTTGCGACCCCAACTGTACTTGTCCTTGGGACCATGGCTTCCTCCATTCTAAACAGCTCCACTGTCACCACAGTAACATCGGGTGTGTTGTGAATATAACTGAGCTTGCAGACATGTTTCGACCTCAAAAAGTACGTCTACAAAGAAACATAATAATTTCCATATGCTAGGAAAGATAGCATTAGCATTTTAGCAACATGTGTACAATTTGCTTCACAAATATCAGATTAAGATAATGAAATGTAATATTTGGAAGATACTTCTACTGCAGAACTAAAGAGATCTGATTTGTTTCCTAAAAAAAAGACAGATGATGGTTTTCTTATTTTGGCATGTTTGACTGCTGCACCACTTTGTCCTCATCGGCTACCATCGGCTTTACCCTTGTCTCTAAATGTTAGATATCAAAAATATATATTTTACCCTTAATGCACAATTCAAACAAGGACTAGGTCAGGGTCCACTAATGTTTTTTAATTCAGAGCTTCTGCTGCTGTCATGCTGTTCTCATTCGATTCTTCCCTTTTCTTAAAGAGCTTTTTCGGGAGGTTGTTTCCCTTTTCTACTCTTTTGTGCATGTCGAAAAAGTTTTAAAGCTCAAAATCCACAGAAAAGTTATTCTTCTATATAATCCCAAAAAGATAATCGTCCTGCCTGAAACTAATTTGTTATGTACAGACTTGTCTTCTTTTCCTTAATGACATCCCTACGAAGCATATTTGCATCTGCCCAGTGGTTAGTTTTACTGGCCTCAAACTAAAAACTGAACAGCAGCCTCCCAGTCCTTCATTTTAGACAAATCACTGGACCCATATGAGGAAACTGGGACTATGGAAGGAGGATTGTTTTAGACAGAACAGAACTGAAGCTGCTGCAGATATATACCATATAAGAACCATCATGGTGGCAGAATTTACAAGAACATTTTCTCAAATGTTGCGAGTATAATCCTTGTAGACCCTAAAATGCAACTTCTGCTACTTAAACCTTAGGAAGACATTGGAAGAGCAAACTTTTAACAAGTAATTGCCTGTGCATAACAAAAACATTTCGATTTGTTTTATTAAGGAAGTTTTGTAAATCTTAATGATCCACAGCTCACCAGTGAAATAGAGTTAGGGAGGAAAAATGAAGCAAAGTCATTCATTCATTTTCTGTACCGCTTAATCCAATTCAGGTTCGCTGGGGGCTGGAGTTTATCCCAGCAATTAACAGGCGAGAGGCAGGGTAAACCCTGGACAGGTCACCAGCCTATTGCAGAGCCTAAGCAAAGTCTCAAAAATAAAATAAAAAATATGGATTCACATTGGAGTTTTATTGCTGGTGAGACTGAAAGTGTAAAAGCACATATTTATGTCAGAATACAATCTAATAATTAGCCTACTGGATGTCAAAGAGACAAGGAAATGACACGGATCAGGAAATATATTATCCATAAGAGGTCCTTCCTCCTCTCTGCTATCAGACTCCATTATCAGGTCTGCTCCAATCAGAGCTAATCACCCAAACACCCACTACAAAGCTTTTCATTGTGCAATATCTGGTCATAATAAATCTTGCAATAATCCTTTATACAACTCACAACGGTGAGTTCATGTGTATACTTGTTTATTTGGTTATTTGGTTTATTTATTCTTTAACTGTTTTTCTTTTGTATGAATATTTGTTTATTCAGATGGGTGTGTCTCTGTCTGGGTTCTGTGTACTATGTATACCACTTCAACACTATAGTGAGGGTTGAATAAAGGTCTATCTAATCTAATGTAAATGAATATGCCTCATAAGGAGAAGCAGTGGAGAACTGACTCAAACTATGGTGAGTTATTGTTATCCAATGATTGTTGACTTTTGCCCCTTTCACACTAGCACCTACTCAGCCCAGCCCGGCTCAGCCTTCATTCAGCCGACTCCACACCACCCC
>JAOXYM010000017.1:24623737-24634797 GCA_028567055.1 Leptatherina wallacei
TGCATTCACGGTAGCTCCGAAGTCACAACAGTCTACCTCACACAAGGACAACTACAATATTAGAAAATAAACAAATCCGGATTAATTATCTGTTTAAAATCTATGTTGGCTTCCTAAAAGATTACATTAGTATTATATCATGACAATATATAAATCAAATTAAAAAAATAGATTTTAAAAATTATGCGATTGATTGCGAGTTAACTCACGACCCTCATACGATTAATCACGATTAAAACATTTTATAGACTGACAGCACCAATATATATACATATACATATATATATCTATATATGTATATATATAGATATATATATGTAGTACACAAATCGTTATAAGACAATCTAGATTGAGTTTTTCCAACACCTGCTTTCGACAAACTTCTCACAATAAAAAGAAAAACAACAAAAACATCTTTAATAAAAGTCCTTCATGATCCTGTCAGATAATCTCACGTCACCTCCTGGCTCAATGGACAAAAGTAAAGACAAGGGTTGCAGGCAAAATACTAATGGAGGTTTGGGAAAGAAGAGTTCCTTCAGACTGGACAGATGGGTTTTATGGGGGGGGTAGACTCCAGTTGCAGATTAGGCACCTCTTAGATTTACTTTCAGCTGCTGCAGACAATAAGCAGATATTAATATATGAGCAGACATCATGGCATATCTTTCAACCTTTTCTGCAATAAAACATAAAGTTCTAATCTCATCAAAACCAAACATAAATATCAAATTCATAAATCTTATCAGGCACCCGCTCACATGTTTATCTAAGTTTTGACAGCATTTGGAAGGATTTTCTTTGACATTTAGAATTCTCCTAGCTGTTTGTCTCATTTTGGGTTTCCCAGCAGGACTTTGTATGACATTCAATCATCTATGCTCCACAAAGGGTTGTTTTGGGGTCCGTTCCCCCATGTAAGGCTCTACATAGCCTTAAAAATATGTAGAGATTTTTAAGACTCTACACATTTTGTGAAGTGGCTGAGTTCTCACAACACTGATGAGATCACAGCAGAATCCATCCAGGCTGGAAGTTATCACAACTGGCTGAGATAACAAAAAGCTGGGATGAGTCAGATCTGATGGGCTGAAGTTCATTTGTGATAATGAAAGATCAACAAGTCTTCCAACTCATGACCTTATAGGTCCCTGAGAATACTTCTACTGGCTTTAACTCACTCGTTACACCATTTATTACTGATAACTTGTTGGTTTCAGTTTTGAGTCTGATCATGTTTAAGTTAGTTTTACTTTTGGTTTTATCCATACATCTCAATGTTAAGTGAACAAATCTTAATCACTTCATTGAGAAAGACAATCAGAACATAGGTGTGCTTCAGATTTAACTGCAGCCTATTAACCATTCATCTGTCCATCTATCTTCTACCACGGGGGCGACAGCTTATACAAGGAAGCCCAGACTTCCGTTTCCCAGGCCACTTCTTTCAACTAATCCCGGGATCCTGAGGTGTTCCCGAGTGAGCCGAGAGACAAAGTCCCTCCAGGACCTAGGGCTTCCTTCGGGTGAGGCATGCCTGTAACAACTCACCAGGGACATATTGAGAAGGCATCCTAACGTGATGCCCAAGCCACCACATCCGCCTCCTCTCTATACGGGGGAGCAGCAACTCTAAGCCTCTCCCGGATGACCAAGCTTCTCATCCTATCTCCGAGAGCCCAGACACCCTCTGTAGGAAACTCATTTTGGCTGCTTGTATCCCAGATCTTGGCCCTGCGATGGACTGGTGACCTTTCCAGGGTATACCTTGCCTCTTGCCTAGAAGCTACTGGGACAGGTTCCTGTCCCCCTGTGAACCTGCACTGGACAAAGCAGATGTAGATAAAGGATTGATTGATATCTCCAATCTTGTTCTTTCAGTCACAAGCCACAGCTTGTGACCACATAGGAATGTGGATCGACTGGGAAATTGCGAGGTTCGCCTTATGGCTCAGGTCCTTCTTTACCACGACAGACCAGTGCAGAGTCTGTATCACTGTGGACACCACAACGATCTGCCTGTCAATCTCCCACTCCATTATTCCCACACAAGACCCTGATATACTTGAATACTTCCACTTGGGGCAGGAACTCATCCCTGACCCAGTGAGGACACTCCATCCTTTTCCGGCTCAGGACTACGGTCTCAGATGTAGAGGTACTGATCTTCATCTCAGCCGCTTCACACTCAGCTGCAAACCATTCTGGTGAAAGTTGAAGATTGTGGCCTGATGAAGAAAATAGGACCATACCATCAGCAAAAATTATAGACCCATCCTGACTCCACCAAAACAGACTCCCTCAAGGCAAAGGCTGTGCCTAGAAATTCTGTCCATGAAAGTTTTGAACAGAATCAGTGACAAAGGGCAAGTAATTTACAATTTCTTATGTTACATTTTTGAAGCATTACAATAGGGCAAATGTATAAAATCTAAACCTGTAATGTAAATAACATATTGTATATATATTGCAGAGAACCTTTAGAAAGGCTTCAAACTTCCAAAGACGCTGCAAAAATTGGCCAAACATATTGTCATCTTTTAATCTGAAAATCTTTCAATGTCTGGTATATAACATAACACAACAGATGCTGCTGTTGTAATGCTGTTTTTTCATGTGGATGCAGAGCACTCAAGTAAAAATCTGGAGTTTTTAAGCATGGTTCACTAAATTTGATATAGAAATGAACTACAGCTCAACCCCCCTCCTATGAAGTGCAGAGGGAGAAATGACCATGGTCATATTCTTTCAATGGTTATAAACCTGAACATCAGCAGCTTTAACAAAAGAGAGCAAAGCAAAGCAAACATGTCACAGAAATAGAGAGCTAATCACTGAGCAATAACAGTAACAAAGTTAACTCTGCATATGTCTGTCATCGTGTCTTTTTTCTTTAGGCTTTGTGCAGCAAAATCCAGTCTGATGTTTATTCTTGTTTTGAGCCATGCTCATACACTTTATCTGTCTTTCATCATTTCCTTTGTTTTCTTGAGGTTTTTTCCACTCCATCTGCCATTTTTTTTGTTTGTTTTTGGTTTAATTCATTTCAAAACTTCCAAAGTGAACAGATGGTGTTTTTAACTTTATTCATAAAAGCGACAGTTTGCTGTTATTTAGTTCTTGGTGAGGGACGTGGTACAGTACATAAAAGTGGTGTGTTGTGCTGAGCTGGAACTGGGCACTCCAGGGTAGATTCAGCTCGGTTTATGTGTCTAACAAAGGATGGTGTTTTTCAAATACGAGTCAAAAGTTATAGGTTAAAAGCCCACAACCTGTTATTTGAAATATCTTTATCTCTTAATATGCATGTGATGGTTTCTTGTTGTATTAAAGCTGGTTAAATCTGCTAAATGATGAAATGTATATCGGGTCGAGTTACAGAACAGGGAATATTCTTTTGAGGAGAACAATTAAACTACATCCTTATTTCTGCTGTTGTGGTTTCGATCATTCTGACGTGTTCAACAGTGTTCTGACTCCTGTCAGTGTATAAAGGCAGGATAGTCCTCGGATAGACTCGGACATGCTAGGGATGATATTGTCCCAAACAACGAGTGACCAAGAAGAAAGAGGAAGAAAATCTTGCTAATCAACTGGGCAGGACTGAAAATGTCTCGTTCACTGCAAGCAAACAATGGAGTCTTGGGGTTTCTGTTTTTACTTTGTTATCTAAAACCTTATATGGTTTTAACAAGAATCTGTCCAGTATTAGCAGTAAACACTGCAGCCAGTTATCCAATATGTTGCGCTACGACGTTTCCTACGTCATTTCACTGGATGGTCCGTTTGCTTTCACACTGCAAGCAAACCGCACCAGGGTTCTACCTCTGGAAGCGGACAAGTTCATTTAAAGCAGAGCAAAAAGTGCCCGTAATGAGCCCAAAGAAATGTTAGAGACCTCTAGTAACTTTTTGTTATTGCGCCTTTAAGGACAGAATGAACCAGTGCACATGCAGGCTAAATGCTCCACATAGGAGATTTCTGTCTGATCCTTGCTTATTTAGATTGGTTATAACTTGTGAGCATCACAATGGTGTTTAAAGCTTTTCTTTTTTAACAACCTGTAACAGATAAATCACTATAAATCACATTCAAACTATTGTCAAGCCTACTGAGTCTTTCTGTTCACTATCTAACAACACTTGCCAGGACAGAATAAACCGTTTTATAAGGGTAAGAGTAAAGAAATAGAAACAATATTCAGAGATTCATTTCCCCCATAATCATGACATATGACTCTGGGAATTAAATGAGTTTTAATTCACGTTTTAGACAAATGGATTAAAGTCTTAAATTTTGTAAACTACCTGCTTCAGTTGCTTTTTACTGTCCATCATATTAGAATTTATTGGACAATAATGTTTTCAAATGGATGGATTAGACACAGTGTATTTTAATAGTTATAAATAAGCCATTAGTAGCCACTCTCTAGTGGCCCTGTCAGGAAAGTTTATCCAGGCTCGGCCCTGGAAGTGCTACCCAGCACTTTCTCCGGGCCAAGTGGACCTGAGTGGGTTCTAATCGATTCAAGCCTTCTTTTTTTTTGCGACCAATATAACTTTAACATCCTGCAGCTTTGTTTCATTCTCACTTTTTCCAGCTGATACTAAAAACTCTCATGAGACACCCGAACTTCTCTCCGTCCTTTCTTCTCCTCATCCGTCTCCATATTTTTCTCTCCTCTTGTCATCTAATCCGTGATTCAAATTACCTGAACGCCTAATGCTTCCTTTTAGTGATGCATGAGTGGGATCAACTGGAGGGAGTCAAGCTGTGGATTAATACACGCACACACCCACACACACTAACACACAGGGTATTAATAAACAGCGCAGGAAGAGGATGCAATAAACTGCACTCTTCCACAAACTTGCGGTGTGTGTGTTTATTGAAAAAACCTTCCAGGTGCTGGTTTGAATCAGCCACATCTGGAAGTCTGAAGTGTGGAGAATCAATGTCAGACCTCAGAATGTCTCACACACAAACAACCAAAACACGCACACCCTGTTACGTTGTTATTATGAGCCATGCACAACCTGTTTTCTCCTTGTAAAGCTGACTGGGGGTAACTAGTTAATTACAACAGGTTTGTGGCCTCTCTGTAGGCTTGTACTTTTGTAATTTGATCAGAGTAAGATTCAGGTATAATCCCCTTGTGTGTTAGCATGGCAAAATGGAATCTTAGAAACATCTGCAGAAGCACTGCGACGCATTTAAGAACATCAGCAGGTGTTTAAATGTCTTTCTATCTGGCCACGAACAGACTGTCATTGTGATAGGCTAACAGAAAAATGTGAAATGTTGTTCAGTGTACCCAAACTTGATTGAGTTTCAGTCTTCTGCAGTGTTAAAAACAATTTACTGAGTCTGCAGATTCTAAAATCTATAAACTCTGCACATATTTTGCTACTTGGATCAAATTACTAAAAGAAAAAAGCAGGAGGTAAATGGATTTCCCTCTTTCTCTGGAGGAAGAACAAAGATATGTTGCAGCTGCAAATCCAAAACCTGCACCACAGGAGTTGTATGAGATCACCAGCAGTTTTTATGATAGAAAAACTAGATGTGTTTATCATAAGAGATGACTTTTCACAAAGAGTGTTTCCTAAATTTCACCAGTGATTGCATCCCCGGCCGATAGAGGAAGTAATTACTTGGCATTCTTTGCAGCTAAACCACCTGTACCTCTACATTTTAGAATATCTTTATATATATTTTAGAATTAGTCTTTTCAAATTATTTTACATTACTTCATGTAGTGTTTGCATGTTTTTTTCCCACAATCTACCAGTTTATAAAAAAAGACTCATTGTAAATCGATTCTTGTATCACAACTTGAACATTAGATTTCAGTCCATGCTTCGAAGAAAAGTGGCACAAATAACCAACAACTGAGTTGAGTGTGACTGGAAGTGGCTGATTAAGGCCAGAACACACAGGCCAGGATGACTGGCTGCTCCTATTTTTCCTCTTATAAATTACCAGTTTCAGCATCAACCGGCTGCACAACCGAGCTCCACTACAGTGCTCTGCACCTGGTTATCCTGCTTCATCTCTTGTTACTGTCCTATTCTCAAGCATCACCGCCACTAAAAAACATGTTTAAATGAGTTATACCCACAGCATGCTATCATCCCAAAGGAGCTCCTCTTCTATGATGTTTTTTTCTGCTTTTATAGCATGATGTGACATCAAATTTATTTGTAAAAAGGATGAGCATAGATTAAATATTAAGGCTGAGAAATAACCACACCGTCATCATATCCCATCAGAAATACTGTTGGTCAGGTAAGTCACCAAGTATCTGCAGAGATGTTTGAAACATTGAGTCTGAATTTTTTTTTTTATAATTAACATTTTTATATAATATAGATAGTTTTTGTAATGCAAAAGTAATTTATAAGTAAACATCGTGTTAAATCCCAGTAAATGTTACAACAGTGCCACCTACTGACACAAACTGGTAGGCCACCTTTATTGTATGAATATTACTATAAGTCTAGGCTCCATGTAATTAGAAAACAATTAATATATGGTAGTCTGCCAGCTATGTCAGCTGTTCTTTTGCTTGTAAGAATCACTGATCAAAACAAACATTTTTCAACTTATCGACAGGTACTGAGGGGAACTTCTCCGCAGCTTGATGCTAGACGTGGGCCACAACATAACGCTTGTTGTTGTGGTGGCACGCTGATGTGCTTCAGCAGTGGCCTTTATGTAGGGGCAAAATCAACCGTCTTATGCAGATTAAAAACAGCTAAACACATCTTAACCAATTATTTTTCAGTGACTTCTGAATGGCCACTCTACATTGTCTCCTCACGTAACCTAATATTAATAGATGTGCACAGACAAGGGCAGCCGACTGAATTATGAACAACAGGCTAGTGGATTATCAGCAGTGGCAGCAGGAATCAATCAGCCATAGTTTGTTTGTTCTGGCTAAACAAACCCTTTCCCTAGCCTTTAATTAATAATGATAAAGAGAGGATGGTTTCAAAAACAAAAATATAAATTATCCATCAGGAATCCACAATATTAAGCTCATGTCATTTGCTGTTGGAGAGTTTTTCTTCTTTATTACATACAATTATGGCTTTTTTAGGTCAGTTAAGATGATCCACAATTTCAAAACTGCCAAAACACCACAGCAAAAGGCAAATATAGTCAAAGAAAATAAGGGCGACAAAGTTGCATCGTCATAAAAATGATAACACATCTTTAATGATCATTTCACCATGTGGAGAGAAGAAGAAAGATGGACATCAAGCTGAATTCAGCTGTTGTGATATGTATGAAAATGTGGAAAAACCCAGAAAACACTTCTTGATCTTGATGAAACCGTCATTGCTGGAGAAACCGAAGATCAGCAGAAATCTTAGGGCTGCCATTTAGAGGCTGTTTCAACTTGGAGAAATATTGATTTGAATTCAAAGCTGTTTGAAAACTGGATAATTCCAGCTCCGCTTCTCACTGAAATCCCAAAATGGAGAAAAATGCATTTTCACAGATGTTGATTCTCATTTCAACTGTAACCATGAAAGAGAAAGGAAGGGTGGACGAAGCAATGCGGGCAGCAGAGGGGGGGGAGAAAAAAAAGTTTTTGCAACTCTGCACTCTGTGTAGCAGTGCGGTCGCTTTGTAGCTGTAATGAAACAGCAGGCTGTGGAACGCCACTTCTGGAAGTAATCTAGGGCCTAGCCTTTAACACACACACACACACTCAGAGTCACATAAAGTCAGGCTCACACACATACACAGATGGCCATCCAAGAGCCTCTGCCCTGCATAACCACTTGCTGCTTTAATGAAAGCCTGTAAATCTATTTGTGGAGCTGGAGCTACCAGAAGGCAGGGCAGGATCTCTTTACAGACCTTCTCTCATAGGCTTAAATTCTTAAATATATAGTTATTTTTTCATGGCTTAAACTCCTAAAACTGTGTGCCATTTCCAGCCAAGTGTCACCGACTGCCAAAAGGGGGAATTTTGGGTGACTAAAAAAAAGAAAAAAAGAAGCCATGATATCATGTCTCTCAGTGTTTCTGGTGTAGCTGTGGTCTATAACCATGGATTACCAGTAAAAGAAAAACAGAATAAGCTGCATTTAGAAACAACAAAATTACATATAGATGTGTTTTCAAGTCAGGGCTACTTCTGACTGTATGTAGCTCCAAAAGAGAGAATATTTGTAATTTGCTATTTTGTTCCATCATATAACAGAGCTGGTGAAGGTTGTAAACAGCTTTTGTTTCAGCCAGTTGAACATGTAGCTACATTATCTCAGTAAGCAAGTAGGGACTCTCACAGTTACTTTGTGCACATTCGCTTTGTAGCACAAACACTAAATCAATGCATCACCACATGAGTGCATTCCCCAGTGTCATGAGTGAGACAAAAGATCCCTGAAAGACTTCCTGCAGCAGTTCACTGCACCCATGCAGCATGAGGAGAGGTTTTGTCATGTCTACATCTGTACTCGGCATACCTGCCCAAATCCTCCGTAAGCCTGCAGTGTTCCAGCTTTAAGGCCTCTGCTTCCACTTTGATGGGAACTTAATTGTTCTGGCTGGGAGCAGTTGGCTGCAATTACTAAGGAACGAGAGAGGGGGAGAGTGAAAGACTTTGCCTGGATGTTGGGGTGTGCATGTATGAGTGTGTGAGTGCAGCGTGTGCGTGAGACTGAGCAACACAAGGCCTGACCAGCGTCAGCATGTGGAAATAATTAGACTGGTAATAACTGCCTGAAAGGAAGAAGGCACAAACGGGTTGAATAGAAGAGGAGAAAGGGAGTAAATGTGATGAAGAAGGGAGATAGTTCAAGCTGCAAAAGAGATGAAAAGGTGTCTCTGCCTCTATTTTACACAAGCTCGTAATTCTGTATTTACGAGGGTTTATCACCATCTTTAACCTGTAACTAAATGATGCGCCTCTCTTTTATCTTTTACACTAACCTGCACCTCATCAAAAGTTGTTAAAGCCATAATAAACAAAAGGAGACATTCAGGTGATTTAATGTCCTCCACATTCCAAGTCAGTGATGTTTGTCACGGGAATAAGAACCCTCTGACTACGTCATCCTGCTCCTCACTAGAAAAACAGTACTAACTCACACATAGTAGTAGTTATCACACTTCCAGCCACCATGGGTGTCCCTCATCCATGTGAGCTGAGTTTTTATGTCCAACTCTGTCCAACTGAGTTGGACTGCAAATATTAAAAGTGAAAATGTGGCTCATTTTATTCCAGAGTGAAACACCATCCTCCCTACTCTACCTCCTTAGGAGCCTTTTCTGAACATGTTATAGTTGTGCTATTGTTTAAAGTAATTTAAAAGGTAAGCATGCTTCAATTTGCAAAAGATAACAGGGAGATAAGGTTTTGAGCCTTGAAAATATCATTTATTTGACATGTTTCACATAATTCTAAATGTAGCTATCTTACAAATTTTAGAAAAACAGGCATTGGCATAATCTTTGAGGCCATAAAGTGTGGGTATTTTACAAATTTCAAGCATTAATTGTTAAACTGCTCTGAGGATTTACAGATGTCTGCAAATTTATTCAGACCCTTCCATTTAGGAAAAGGCAAAATTCTCAATAGTCACTCAAATAACTGCAAACTGAAAAAAGTAATAATAAATCAAAATTTGCTAAATTATAATTTAGTGAAATAAGACATTGTTTTTTATTTTATTTGAGTTGAAAAAAATAATAAAAAACAAACAAAACAGTCCTGGACCAATGAGAGCACTTTCCTGATGAGCAGTTGGCTGAAATACCTGCCAACAGGTGTAGAAGTCTGATTGAGAGTTACAGACAACACCTGATTGCAGTGATTGCCTCAAAGGATCGTTCAACAAAACATTAGTGAATGAGTGAAATAACGTAGGTCAGGTTATAATTATTTTTGCTTGTTTTTTTTTTTCTTTTTTCAATTCTATTGAACCACAATTCAAAAACAATGTCATGATTTTCATAAACATTTTATGTATTATTACTACTTAGTACTTTTTATGCCTAAACTTTACTAAGCAGAGATGGAGAAGAAAATAAAACAACAATTAAAGGGAAGAAAAGGACTTAAATCAGTCTGGAATTGTCAAAGACTTAACAAGGTTAAAAACAATAAACACACCATGGAGTCCGTTTCTTTTCTAGCAGACAAGAGTCCGTTGGGTTTTAACACCTCCAACCAGCTGACCTCTGAGTGTGTACTCCTTTTCTTATCAATCAGGCTCATGCTTGTGCACACTGAGGAGTTTCATGAAGCGTGAAGATCAACACAAGTGATGTTGGATTAAATGAATCTGTGGTTTCTAGACATCTAAAATGATGGTGTTTATCTACAGCTTTATGGGATGATAGGTGGGCATAAAAACAAGAGAAGGTCTTGAGAACAGTATGAATATCTAGAGACAGATCAACTCTCCTTTTTATAGATTAGTTAAAGCAAATTAAGGTTCCAAACTGACATTACAATCTGTTGGAGATGGGCCGTCTGCTGGTTCTCCTCATACTGTTTTGAGCCTGTATGCAGGCGAAGATATCCCATCTATCTCTGCGCGGAAGGAAATAACTTTCCAACACAGTATGAGGTCGTAGCATCTAATTTATTATCACAGCAATGTTTGCCAGGGGAGGTGTTGATAGTGCTTGGCCTGTTGGTTGGGGAAACAGATTGAACGTGGTACTTTTTAAAAAAAAAAAAAAGAGAGAAAAAATGGATTTTCCTGCTACTCACATCAGACTGACTTCTCTCACTGATGGATTAACGCTGAATCAACATGCTAAATCAGCTAAAAACAAACCGGACCAAAGTCAAGCGGTGCAGACAGTTACACATTATAAAGACGTATAGAGATAGACCTTCATCAATTCCTGACATTAAAGGGGAAGTACACCCATCCTAAATGTCCTAAAAGTTGTCTTGCAGAGCCTTAACTCTTTTTAACTCTTTTGCACTTGATTTAGTGATGCACTTATTTATTGCTACTTTTCAGTTTAATTTTTTTAACTAACTGTCTGTCTGTCTGTCTGTCTGTCTGTCTGTCTGTCTGTCT
>JAOXYM010000017.1:24634897-24647115 GCA_028567055.1 Leptatherina wallacei
CTGTCTGTCTGTCTGTCTGTCTGTCTGTCTGTCTGTCTATCTATCTATCTATCTATCTATCTATCTATCTATCTATCAATCACATGTTTTTTTTAACTATGAACATTATATGACTTTATTATGAAAATTCCCGTGTTACAGTGTTTGTTTGTAAATCATTTTTTGGGGGTTAAAACCCACCCTGCGGTTCAAACCATGTTTAGTTTTTCACACTTGAACCTGACATAGAGGTGACTGTTTAAGACTCCTATAAGAAAACTCAACTCAGTCTGCAATAAACAAATATGTATGTTTGCTGTACACACTTAACAGGAGAGGTTTTCCAACATCGTAGAGGTTGAGATGGGTTTTCTACGCCCCCCCGTCTTCTGTTGTTCCAAACTCTCTGACTCATCATACTACCATAGGTCTGCAATGTGATGTAGTCCGTTTCTCACAAATGCGAATATAGAATATACAGTGCACCAGTTTATTGGTCCGTCCGATTTGACTCAGAGGTCAGAGGTCGGACCAGGGAATTAGCAGTCATCTTTAACGGGTGACGTCAAAGCTTTTTTTACAAATAGCCAAACAGGCTTCTACCTCCCCCACCCACCTGCTATTTTCATTATTACACAGCATCTAAAAGGCTGTTTTTCTTTGTTGTTTGGTTTTTTGTATTTTGTATTTTTTTTTGTTCTTTTTTATTTTTTTATTTTAAATTGTTACTTTTTCTGTTAAATAAATAAAAAGTAAGTGTTCCCAACTTTCTGAGTCAGATATCTGACTTCAAGGGGCGTTCTTGTTGTATTTTTGACCGTAAACTCAGAAAATCCAACTTCCAAATACAAATTGAATGCACCATAAGTCCTTAAATTTTGTCTAATTGCCCAGAGTGTGTGCACTGACATTTAACGGGGATTTAATATTAGCCAGGTGCTGTAATGTTGCTCCTATTCTCGTCCTCCATGACCCACCTACGACTTCACTCATGCTCAACCCCACACTCCTCTCAGCATCTTATATTTTTAAGAATTTGACAGTGGGTGAAGTTAGACAAAAAGCAGGGGGTGTAGTTAACGCTGTAACATCCTCCGCAATAACTGAGAATTTTGTTCTTGTTCTTGAGGCGGTGAGAAGAAAATTTGCGTCATTAGTTCTGGTTGGGGAGGCCTAGCAGCGGGCAGAACTTTGTTCTCATGTGGTGTCCAAAAACAACTGGTTGGATTGGTTGGACATTTGGGCATGGTTAAAGCAGAAAGTTGTCATTCAACTCAAGACTCAAAAATATTGAATGGATAGTTTTAGGGAACAGCTGGTGAGGAAAAATCACAACACTTGTGGCCAAAAAACAGCCTCACGCAAAACCCTGCGGATGAAGTTTCTCATGAAGTCTGAAATAACCGGGCCACAAACAAAGTTTGTTCTTGTTCTTGCTACCTCTACAAGTACAAAGTACTTTACACTTTAATGACAGCTGATTGATGGTTTGACGTATGAGGACCTTTAGGATTCAACCTGTCTGCTTCGTCAGTGAACGGTTGAAAAGACGTTTATGCCATGAGACAATAGGAAGCTGCATTTACATGATAAAAAAAAGGCATCCAGCACTGATCTAACCAAGCTACTCTGACATTAGGATGTAAAGTAGTCTCCAAAATGCAGCGTAAATTAAAGCTTTCCTGTTTTTGAATAATTTATGCAAAAAGCACCGCTGCAGTTCCCTGCTCAATAAAATTCATTCCAGATTTTGTCGCTGCAGACATCCTTTCAGTGATGAACTATGTTTCTAATGCACCAGAGGCTGTTTGTTCCCAAACACTGTGTGTGTTGGCAGAAAACAGGCAATATCCTCATCTCCCTCCCTCTCCCACACCCCCTCCAATCCCTCCCTCTCAACACAAACTCATAAGCGCACTTGGTCTCCCTCCATCTGTGGAAGATGAAATTGATCGCAGACGCTGAAATTGATCGGCAGGATGCAAAAAGTGTTTTTTTTTTCCTTCTTCTTACTTTAGTAAAAAGCTGTTGAGCGAGTGCTTCTCAGCACTCAGGATTCCTCTGGAGAGTAGATGGATTCACAGCACATCTGAACGCCTGTTGCCTGCCAGAAAATGTAAACTACATCCATCTCACACTCTTATACACATGAAAGGATTCTGATTAACAAATAAAACAAAAACACATTTTTACTGTCATTTTTCCCTCAAAGATGTCTGCATAATCTCAACAGCAAGTCGACAATGGTGATGTATTGTTGTTAGCCAAACTGCAGCGGAGTACAATTGGTTTAGCTGGAATTTATAGATCTGTCATTGTTTGAGATGGATGAAACAGATGAGACAGTTATATTTAAGTCTTTTATAAAGATTATTTTCATGTTGCATTGACTTTGAATGATGGCACAGCTCTGTGGAGAGGATGCCTACAGCTATTGGTACAAACACACACACACACACAACAGAGTGAACACTTGCGCACACATTTGTTTTAATGCACACAAAGACACACAGAGACCCTGGAGCATTTTCTCATGCTGCCAGAGTGAAGCAGTGATGCCCAGGAGCAAAGGAGCAAAAAAGAAAAAAGCTATGAATAAGTGACAAGAGGAGAAAAGAGTCTTTAATTCAGTTTAATTCCAGGCTACTCCCCGCACATCCGCCAGACTGCTGAGGTTGTGGTAGTGTGTATGTGTGCCGTGGTATAACATGTCATAGCCATGGTATGTGAGCAGCAGAAGCTCTCTGAGGTCACTGGAAGTAAACCAAAACCAGCTCATAATACTCAGTATAAAAGGCACATGTTCATACACAATGTGCATGCAGAGGCTCAGACTCATACAAGTAGCAGGAGGGTGGGCTTTGGTGTGACCCACATTACAGGGGGGAGCAGTTTCCGATCGAGATAAAAAGTTTTTCCATCCTATTTATCAGTCCAGTCAGTCTCCTTTTGTTGGATAATATTTTTTACTTTCTCTTTTGTCACTAAGTAAATAGTCAGCCGTTTCTTTCCCGCACGTCAGCTTGATTCACTTCATATTCAAGTTGACCAAAAGATGGAAAGGATTATTGACTGAATGATCAATTGAGTAATTTTATTTTAGAGTTGTGTTTGCTTGCTCATTCAGCAGCTGGAGTGAAGACGGGCTGGACTGAGGTGAGGTGTAACTTGGCCCAGAGGCTGCAGTTATTACCCCTGCGAGATAAATATGGTGCTAAACTGTAAATAGAATCAGTGAAGTTTGTGTCTTTGTCCTGTTCTTGGCCAATCTCTGCTCTACCAGAGCTGGCACTACCAGGAAATGTTTGCTACTGCACGAATTAGTACAATGAATGCAATAAAGGTGTACTTAGGATGCATAAGTGCATAGATGTGCACAGACAGCTAAAGTGAACAGATTTCTCCAGGTTCTTCCTATTTCTGCCCTGTCATAAAATTCATCTTTACGTCATGACGCTGAGTCGCTCTGATTGGTTGACGGCCCGCATCGAGTGGCGAAAGTTCAGATATTGCAACTCGTCCAAGGCGGCGGGTGCTCAAAATCTCAACGGGCAGTGCCAGAAGCTCAAAACGCGTCGTTAGAAGGCTCGACGCCCCTTGACGCATGTTCACATAAACTTAACTTAGAAACCTGACGCCCCCGACGGCAAAATCACTTTTGGTCTAAACTCCACGTATCGGACAGAAAAAAAACGGTATCGGAACCTTTTGTTTCATTCAGCTCATTTCTAGAACACATATTTCTAAGACCCCACAATACACTTAATTATGATCTCATTCACCCTCTCCAGTCAGAAAGATTATCTATCATATTGCATTCATCCCCCCTGGAGTTTCTCTGTTCTGTTTCATTTTGACCCCTTCTGTGTTGAGACAAGCCACTACAAGCTTTAATTTAATCAACCAGAAGCCCAGAGTCTGGAGAAAATAAAACCTAATCACTTTACTCTGTTCCTTCTTCTATCGCCATCACTGGAGGTAGAAGACGAAGGGAGAAATCTTACTTGCCTTATCTCCAAAGTCTTTTTATTACCAGCCGCATGTAACTCCACACACACTTCAAAAGTCCTGCTTTGAGCTAAAATAACTATAAGACTGAGTGTATTTATTACCACCCTTGCGTAACACCGTACACACATCGTAGGCCTCGTTTGTTCCTCTACAAATATACAGCCCAGAGGCCACGGCCCGACTTGAGCAACAAAATAAGAGAAAGCCCATTAACACAATGCAATGTGGTGTTGTAAATACTGAAACGTGCCTCCTTGATCTCCCTCTTTACTTACATCTATTCCCGGAATTCTGAGTTGAAAGATCCAGGGGGAAAAAAAATCCAAATGACAAATGAGACACCCATAGGAACTCATTAGCACATATGGTTTGTGTTTAACCCAACCTGTGTGACGCTGAACTTTGTGAAACCTGTACACTCATCTTCTGTAGGAATTACACACACACACACAGAGAAGATCCAGTCGCACGTTTGACAACATTTGATCATTTTATCATCGTCAGCATCATCATGTTTCTGCTGAATACAATGTAATGCTGAAAAGCTCAATGACTGCAGCCGTTTTCACACATGAAGACCAGACATGTTCTGGAAAATGTGCACATTTGTCTTCACAGAAGGGGGTTTTATGATAAGGAAGCGCTCTCGCTGCTGGAAATGCGATGCATGGGCTTCGGGCAAATGTCTGTCAAGAGTGCAAAGGAGGCTAAATGTGATGCAGAAAGTGCACTGTGGAAATCCATGCATTTTCCATTGTGCTCACATCACTGCCGTATGTATCTAAGCCTACGCACTATGGTGGGGGGTGAGTGGAAAGTTAGGTCAGGAGAAAGGAAAAAGAAGCACTAGCATGTACGGTGACTCAGCTTGCTCAGTAGTTGTGAATGCTTCGGAAATTTGCTGTGCATGTATGTTACACAGGAGGCTGTTTGGCTCTAGTCTGGAGTGAATGTTGTGGACATTGGTGCTCTCTCATGGCACTGCTACAGAACGTCTCTTCAAAATACAACTAAAGAATCTATCGTATAGATACTGATTTTGTATTCTTTGCATATTAGTTATTCTTACATCTTTTTCAGGGGTTAAATTGGGCACATACATCGTGCATAACTTGATCTTAAGCAATAAACATTTGTCATGATTTTTGGTTCTGAATAGTTAAAACGATATCTTTAACATTTCAGATGATGAAACTCCGTTGTGGTTGTTTTGTCTGCTGTGAGATACCAAGAACTTGTGTGAGAGCTCTGATTAGAACTCTGGTGATCCACAATCTGGTTTACCTTTTTTTTTGTTTTGTTTCTCCAAGTGAGTCAGAAACGTTACTCATCAGTCGGTGTGAGTCAGTTACAGGGACGACAGGAAAATAACAGCAGGTATGTGACGTTATTGAAAATAGGAGCTTACAAGACTAACTGCATCAGATCTGGTGAGAATTTATTTTAGGAGTTTGGTGAGTTACCTTTTTTCATGGGAAATAGAGCAGCAGAGGAGATGCCAGCTAGAGACAAACACCTCTTACAGGTTAACATTATATAAGTCTTTGAATAACGAACACTGAAAACATAATATTTTTTTGTTTTTATCTGGTCAAAACAGGGTGGATCTAGAACATTTTTGAAGGGGACCATGCGGGAACACAGACTGGAAGAAGGGCGGCACATGTAAAAAGGCCTAGATTTGAGTGGTCATCTACCAAAATATAAAGACAAATGTTGTGAAAGTAAATAGCCACTGATATATCTTTAAAAAGTTTTTTACTTGGGTTGAAATACTTATACTTCACTGATAATGAGGAAAAACCTTTGAGCCAAGTCACAAGTTTTATCAGCCAATTACCTTCACACAGTCGTCACATCTGCTGATTTTATAACTTTTACATCATCTTCATGAATTATCAACACTTGGACAGACTGTTCATCATCATCATCATCACCCATGACGGCAGCTAGTGAGATGATGCTGTATGAATGCTGGGGATGGGGCAGTAAGGCAGGTTCTAGGGGTTTCATTCTGATTTATGATGCCAGTATTACTAAAAAAGAATTTATCTAGAAAGTGTTTTCTGCCCAAAAAAATCTACTTCATTAATAAAAAAAACCCTCTTTTTCTATTGTAACTGTAGCCTAATTGTTACTATATTTTTAGTTTTAAGATCTTTAATGTTTATCTAATTTCATTATTAGTCACATAGCAGCATCTATTACTGTATATTCTTACCAGTTTTTTCTTTTTATGCCTGGGCTCCACATGGACTTTCATTGGGTATTTCTGCATTTATTCTGTGCACCATTATGTCCGATCTATATTGGAGTTTAAAATAAGGAGCTTCCGAACCAGCCTGAGTGTTTTGATAGATACATCCAGTTTAACATAGACGGTGCATTTCACTTCGTTTTCCTCCTCTATCAAGCCATCTACGTCAAGCCAGACCAACCATTACTTAGCAGAGGATGTGGTCCATGACACCACTTATCATCCACTTGCAGAACAGCCCTGTGATTCTTCCCACACAGCTTAACACCAAACATGTTGACTCACGTGACCATAATTACTCAAATGATGGCCAGGTGGATCAATGACTTGCATGTGACTCCAGCTACTTGCAAGTTATTAACCCATATGTCTGGGATTCCCCTCCCGCCATGAACAACTGGAGAAGCCGTTTAAATGAGAGATGAAACTTGTTGAAGGAACTCGTTTCGTCCTTTTACTAGCAGTATGATACAGCTTCTCCTGGAGGTGCAGTGAAATAAAGAGAAGTTTGCAGCAGTCTTGTAACAACAGCAGCTATTTCTTCTGACCTTTGATGGCTTTCTAATCTGAACCTAAATACGGGATTTCAGTAAGTCTAAGTATTGATCCCTCAATTGGCTGAGCGAATGAATGCCAGCGGCCTCAGCCAATTACTCTTAATAGCTGTATTTCAACAAGGTTGCTAAGGTCACTGCTGCAAATGACCTTTGACTTTTGCCTTCTGAAGCAGAGTTAGCATGGAAACTCCTGCAGTGATAACGGATGAATAATGATCTCTGCAGAAAGACTGCAGAAGCTCCAACATAGGTTTAATCGAGAGAGGATGCACTACGTTTGAACTGGGATCAGTAAAATGGATCATAAAGAATTACAGTTTGTTCGAGTCGTTTTTATGACTCAAATTAAAATCCTACCGCTTGGTTTCAAATGTGAGCATGGTTTGTTGTGATCCAAAAGGACCAGTTTAACTTGACAGTAAAATCCCAACTGTAGACAAAAGGTCCATTAAGGCAGCGTCTAGGTAATAAAGTTATTTATGATCACATTTAAACCTGGCTATAAAAACTCTTGTGTTGACAAAGGATGTATGAAAAATTACAAGTTCCTGGCTAAAAAAGAATTAAGAGGAAAGTTGTTTCCATCGTAGATCCGACATGCATCTTAAAAGATACACCACAGTAGCACCGCTACACATCTGAGCAAACCTCAAATGTTGCACTTTTCTTTTTTGCAGGTCGACTTGAAGAGCATCATCAAGAGCCATCCTGCAGGAAAGAAGGGAAAAAGGGCTGTCTTCCATCTTATTGTGTTTGCAATGAAAGTACAACAGACAGGCAGATTGCTGTTTATGTAATAATTGGGGCCACATCTGGTGTGAATTCTACGCAGTGAATGGAGTCCCAGTAAAAACCATTATATGTCTCCAGGCTTCCAGCCAGCACAGGTGTCGCTACCTCTGGTGGTGTTTAAATAGAAATAACATCTGCCATGTGTGCATGTGTCACCCACCACCTTGCATACACATCACATGCATGCACAGGTTCACACCTCGCCGTGCAGCTGCTCACACTTTTCACAGTGACACACACACACTGGCTAAAGAATATCAATACTCAAAACAACAAAAACAGAAAGCAAAGCTGTGCTAAGACCCCCAGATTAAGATAAAATTGCCAGAAAGGGGACGCGGCCCTGAAAAATAATAATAAAGAATGAAACCTGCAGCTGCGGTTTCTCAGATTCACACCGACACTGTGGCCATTCTGCAAAAGTAGTGAAACCGATAACAAAATAATTATCCACCAGAATATGATAAAGTGTGTAATTTCACGCCCTGCTGCGTGAGTGGTGGAAATCCTGAAAGCTTTCTGTGGAAATCACCATCACATATCTCTGCGCTTTGTTCCAGAGCCTCTGTGATTTGACCAACAACAGTCAGTGAGGCAGTGAAATAAAGAAAGCACTCATGTAGACAGACTAAACACATCTTTTTCACCCAATTATGACTGAAACTGATTTTTTTAAACGTGATTTTGCAGATGTTATCATCATATTAGAAACATGCTGGTAAGCTTTGCAGCTTGGAGATGTAGAAATACTGCTCTTGAAATGCAGACGCGCTGTACCAGCATCAATACAATACTAGCACATACAGCTAACGGCTTAACCAACTGAGAAATGACAGATAACAAACTTAAGAACTTAAGAAAGTAATAGGATCAAGCTTTACTGAATTTACAGCTTACTTCTCCGAACTGTAATCTAGGATATTGAACTTGTGGAGAAATAATATAATACCGCTCTATAAAACACAGCAGTGATTTAAACACACATATAGAGCTCAGTTTATTACACACACTGTAGGATACCAGCAAGAGTGCCATGTTAGAAAGAGAAATGCATGCTGGAAAATACATGTGGAATGGTGGATCAAAAGAAGGTCATCATCTACTTCTATGATCATTTGTTGAGATCACAGAAAATATTGCAACACAAAGCAGCGCGTAAGTATAAAAAATGTCTTGCCGCCATTTTCCAAGTTTAGATAAATCCAGATTAAATCATGGCTGTGAGATAGAAACATCAAACTGACAGGGACATATCGACCTCAACGAGTCAGACATCAGTTTTCCTCCTCTCGATGCAAATGAGCTCATAATCTACCATCAATGAGTCAAAGCTGAGTCTAGATGTTCTCAGTCCTGTTATTCCGTTTTACTGGGACTCCATGCAACTCTGAATGATCTGTTTTGACAAAGTATGTATAGTTTTTTTTAAATGATGTTGTTTTGTGTATGTTTGCATGTCAGCTACGCTTAAAATGATTCTTCAAGCTGTTTTCTAAAACGGTATAATCTTCTACAAGCCACAGAATCTTGTTGATGCACCTGATGCAGCTTTAAATCACCTTTCTTTCGCTCATTGTAGAAATACAGGCGAAGCTAATCAGAGAATATGTTCTTATTCTCCAGTCAAATGCCATCACAATCTCAGTGATGGTGTAAGACAGCTAGAGTCTTATGAGATTTGTATGATCATGTAAAAGTGCATCTTGCTAGTCTACATCCTCTAAGCTAAACCACAGATCTAAACGTATCCTATTGAGAAGCACTGAAATAATTACAGTTGAATGAACAAAAAAACAAAGCATAAACAAAAAAAAGAAAAAAAGAAATGATAATGATAACATTAAAATAATTAATTAATTAAATAGAAGAATGATAGCAAGACGTGATCGTTCAAAACCAACAATGATTGGATGTAATATTTTGTGTAAAAGCTGCTAATTTACCTTAAAGATCATTAGAATAACATTATAACCTAAATGCAGTTCCATCCCGATGCCTAGTGATGGCACATTTCCCTGAATTGAAACAAAACTTTGAGCAAAAAACACATTTTTGCTTTAATCATTTATAAAAAAAATGGACAGAGGTCTAGAAATTTGTCTCGACTGAGCAAGCTGTGTTTATTCTTTCATGGCTTTGTGGATTGTCAGTATTTTTACTATGGAAGCAGGAAAAAACTCATCTATGTCCTGTCATGGGCCATAGAAGTGAAATGTTTGCTCCAATCAAGCTTGAAGTTGTTAACATTAATCCATTATGAACATAAAATATTTTTCCAAAAAGATTTAAAAAAACAACTTTTTTGTATCTGCTGTTTCTCATAGGAGATGATGTAGAATGAGGTACACTACTATTTATTAAGGTTCTATTTGATGCAGTTTGATGACATTTAATTCAGCTTCCCTTCCCCACAACTCAAATGTAGCAATGTCATGAAAGCTCACACTATCAACCACATCACATGTTTGTAAATCTGTAGCTATAAATTAGGACACAAATGCTGTAATTTTAATAGATTTTCTGATGTTTTGGATGAAAGAGTCTTTGTTATTGACTGTGACTCTTCTGCATGTGAGTGTTCAGATTGGCTTTCTTACTGCATGACTTAAATGATGCCTGGTGTCAACAATTCCCTTCTATGATTTTGATGGTTTATCGTAAACCATGACAGTGTCATGATATATTTCTGTTTACTTTGCATTTAATGACTGTGGACATATGCATCTGACATATGTCCACAGTCATATAAGGCTGACAATGTTGTAATTTAACCTTGTGTTTGTGCATGTAATTCTTTACATACTTGCTTGTGTACTATGTTTGTTACCAGAGAATTCCACTAGGAAAACTCACACCTGATAGTGGGCAAATGTGTGGGTTGTAAACAAAAAAATAAACACGAGGACAAAAGAGGAGGTTGTTTGGTTCATTTTGAGATCATGGTAGAAAACAATTGGCCGCAGTGGTATCGTAGCGGGTATGTGAAGCCTCTAAAACCAAGCATGCTGTGTCTTTTGTAATTTTTTAACGCTGTCGACCCTTTACATCCTGTCAAACATGTCGCAACACTGCCCCTACTGGTTACTCGCATATTGTAACTTGCTAACGTGTAGAATTAATTCCTGAGGACATGCACAAATGACACTTCAAACCAAAATAAAATATGCAAGTCAGCTATGATAACCTAGAAATGTAATTAAAAGCAAGCATATTTTAAGCCTAAGAGTCTGTCTGGGTAGCTGTCAGCACCGATGGACGATTCTGGATAATTTTTTTATACAAATGGACTGACATGCAATCCTCCAAAAAGCGAACAATGCAGAGCCCTCAGAACTGATGCTCAGGTCAACAACCTGTTTCATAACAAACAGGATAAAATGGCGGGAATGTCACCATCACATGTCCAATAGCATCACCTGTAACTAAATCCTCTGGCAACGATTTATTCCTTTAAGAACTCAGTTTTACCAGGTACATTTTCTCCACAAAAACTGATAAACTCTTTCCCAAGTCAGAGCAAGAACAAACTAAGTTGCAAACTGTTCCCTATTTTGAGTGCTGCCCCCATGTGGCAGCAGAAAGCTAAAACAGGTAGTCGTGTGTTTGCGATAGCTGTTGAGAAGTGCTGCATCGAGGTACATTCAAGCCCTGAGTCTGAGCCGGGCATCCAGCTTTGATTGTTCTACACACCTACTTTACTCATCACATCTGGCATGTACCCATGTCCATACAAATCAATCCAAGCGCCCACGTCCTGACACGATCACGTCTTGAACATTAAAACTGGCTTCTGATTCACGTCTGTTAATCTTTATAGCCTTATGAATTTCACAGGCCAGATGCTACAGTGTAACTGTCAATGAAAAATGTATTTTAGCTTTTCTATAACAAGCATAACCATCAGTAAAAACCATGAAACTATATCTCAAATTTCCTTTATTGACTATAAACAGACACTTAAATTGGTTTCCTTGTTCTCCTTACCCTAATAAATAGCTGTTGCCTGATTGGTTCACCTTGAAGAAGAATTGTGATGGAGAGAGACTAAAAAACCTTTGAAAGAAAAGACGATAGACCAGAATTAAAAAGAAATATGTTAAAAATATGTGAAAAAAAGCTATGAGGTGCAATTATAAAATTATCGTGACTGACCTAAGCCAAATTTCAACAAACACTGCTTATCTGAGATAAAAACCAGATATGAGGATTTATTTGTAAGACAGTTTGTGGCTCCTTTTAAGATGTAAACAAAAGGTAAAAACCTGAAAATACAAGCTTAGTCTGCCATCACACTATTATCTTTCACTTACCTTGAGTTGTAAGAATGAAATTAAAACCACAGGCTATAAATTTACTTGCCATCTTCCTTGCCACCTCAGCTGCACGCTGATGTGGAGGCTGTTTGTGGACATGCAGACACACCACTTTCTCTGCTGGAGCACATCCATCCTTCCATCTCCTCCCGTCCCCCCTGACTCCCTCACCCTGCATCACACCTGGATGCTGGGCTGCAGGGTTGCTCATTCCATTTCACAAACATGCATGCACACACACACACACACACACACACACACACACACACACACACACACACACACATACACACACACATACACATACAC
>JAOXYM010000017.1:24648000-24670083 GCA_028567055.1 Leptatherina wallacei
ATGTCTGTATGTAAAGCACCTTGAATTGTCCTGTACATGAAATGTGCTATACAAATAAACTTGCCTTGCCTTGCCTTGATATAAAAACATAAAACTATTTTTTATTCAATTATTTCTTCTTCTTCTTTATTCGTTACTTATGGTGTTCCACAGGGTTCTGAGCTTGGACCAGTTCTGTTCTTTCCTTCCCAGGAAATATTATCGGCAGATGTAACACACATTTCCACTGTTATGCTCATGATACACAGCTCTTTTTAGCTATAAAATATCTGGAAAACAAGCTTGTTGCTGAAATATCAAGCTAGTCTTTGAGATAAAAGGGGTTGAATGATTCATAATTTATTATTTGACGGTTGCAGATGACAAAAACAGTCATGTTATATTAGCAAGGGTCCAGTAAAAGTATTCTAGTAAAATATTTGTTCCACAACAAGTCTGTCATCCTTAAAACCTGTTTTAGGCAAAAATTGAAGGATTTTAAGGGGTTAAAGTCTTTTAGTTGAACCAGAATGCTGCAGTCAGTACTGACTGGTACTGCCATAATAGAACAACACAGACCACCAAAAAAGTCCCATGTCAACCTCTATTCATTGGTCTGTCAGTAAAATTTAAAGTTGAATAAACCCTATTCATCAGGTTTAAAGCCCTGAATGGTCAGCCTTAAACTCGTCTTCTGTACCCGTGCTTGTTTTGATTGATCTATTAATCTATTAATCTGGTCCAAGTTCTTTTTAAATATGTGAATACGTTTGTGTGTGTTTCTAACTCTTTTTTTAAGTATTTAAATTCAGCATTGAAAGGGTTTTCCTCTGTCCCTTGACACTGACTTTGTCCTTGCCCTTGCCCACTTCCACAGGTCACACCAGCCATCTCTCAACCCCTCCAGGGTGGACTTCTGCACAGTTTGCAGTGACCTTTCTGGCCGTAAACAGCCATACGGTAAAGTGACTGACGGGCTGTCTGGCTGATTTTAAATGGAATGGAATGACATGGGTAAAGACAGATGGATGGAGGCACAGAGGGACTGATAAGAGGAAGGAAAACATCCACACACGGAGAACATAGAGGAAAAAAAAAATCAGCAATACATGCAGCTAATGAAAAATGCATGAAATTGAATGAGAAGATGCCACAGAAGTTGTAAACATTTTTCATGACCTCTGAGATCACTGCATCCAATTCCAGTTTTAATTTTTTATTAAATTTGATTCCTACAGAGAGGTTTGGCTTATGCTGCATTTGGTCTATAGAACATCTAGTCCACATCATTTGTTTTTACCGTATTTATTAATTCATTTATTTTCGTTAGTTGTAGTTATTGTTGCATTTTTACTTAAGAAGACAGCTCTGGTTTATGGGGAATGGATAGTTAAAATAAACTCATGTTTGTAAAGCATTATAACTTGAAGTACGATAATTGTTTTCTGTAGGATATTATCAGTCTGTCACATTTGTTTATGTACGGCTCTCTTAAGGTCCCACTAGTATCAGGTTTAGTTGTGGATTTTCACCGGACCATTGCAACTCCATGATTCTTTTCTTTTTCAGTCATTCTGTTGTAGATGTGCTGCTGTGTTCTGTTGCATGGTCCCGTTACAGCCATGTTTTAGCCATCAGACAGATGGCTTCATATTTGACTCTAGATTATTTTAGCATACAGAGGAGTTCATGGTCCACTCAATGACTTAAAAATGCCCAGGTCCTGTGGCTGCAGAAAAAGGCCACATCATCAACCCTCCACCACCTGAGCCAGAAGGTTCTTAATATAGGGGGTACTTGGTGGGCTGTTGGGCCTTTGGGTTTTTTCTCAGGTGAGTCACCCTATCGCTTGGCGGAGATCTGACTCTCTGAATGCTTCTAGATGTGATTGTATTGTCATAAACATTCACTATGCTAACTGAGGCCTGTAGAGTCTGAAATGTAGCTCTTGGGTTTTTTGAAGTTTCTCAAATATTTAGTATTTCTCATATTTTTAGACTTTACTGTTGAAGGGTTCTTTTCCTTTTTTACACATGGTATATTGAGAGGAGATATCCATGCTTTCTCTTCCATCCATCCATCCATCCATCCATCCATCCATCCATCCATCCATCTTTCTTTTCTTCAGGGTCACAGCATGACAGCAGTTCCTCAGCACCTGGTCAGAAAACACCTCAAGCCTCTGCAACACAGACATAGCTTTGGGCAATCCTGACTGAACATGCTAACTCCACACAGAAAGGACCTGGACGAGAGTATGAACAGAGGACATGATTAATGTGAGATGACAGTGAGGCCTCCAATATTAACGAAGTACAAAAAATAATTTTACCAAAAAGAAAACCAAATAAAAACACTTTTAATCTAAATATGAACAATTGATTTGACTTTTTGTTACTCCATGATTATTAAAGTATTACACACACAGTTGCTGCAGAGATATAGCTCACACACATACTGATACACATGATTGCAGCACTCACTGCAGATGAAAGCAGAGGTGGATACACGCCAATATAAACACATCTGTACTCTGCATTACACGCAAATGCACAATGACTGCACACCTGCCACACTGCATCAAAGAGGAAATCTCTGACCTGCAGCTCACATCATCACATCGTACATATAAAACCCACAAAAGAAATATACATATAAACCCACAGCTGCTCCAACAGTCACCATGGATTCATCAGTAACATGGAAACCTACAAAAGCACACGTGGACTAGAAATGGCCACATACACTCCATTAACATCTACACACTGCACTTCAACACACTATAATTGGAGCTCTGTTTCAAACACACACGCACATATGATGTAAAGTTGTGGCGGCTGCGTGGCCATGTGGTTTTAGGCTCAGCTGGATCTGCCTGAGGTGGAGGAAATTGGAGATTTTTGTTCTCTCGAGTCTTTTGTTCCTGCTGTCTGTTTCATTTTGCACCATCTTTCTCATCCTTTTAATCTTTTCTGTCTCTTTATTATCCCTTTTATAGCAAATTCTTTGTCAAATCAGTCAGTTTAATTGTAAATTATGCCATTTTATCCACAAAAAAACGTATACTCAGCAAAAACAATATGACATCAAATTGCTGGGATTATAACCATGAATTAGTTCATGTTTTCAAAGTATTTCTAAAAATATAACACAGTAAAATTTCTTTTTTCTACTTCCTCACAAGGCTGTTGGCTTCTTTCTCTCTCAACCTCTTATTTTACTTTCCCTCTCGCCCCCCTCCTACAGCCTCTCCACTCCCAGTGTCCTCTGGACATTTTAAGCCATTATAAACCCAGGTTTGGCAGCTTGGTGTGTGTTCATGTGGTGCTGCTCTGTAAAAGACCAAGATTGAAGCCTTGTGGAAAATCCTCAGCTTCCTTCTTAAATACACCCGGCATCAGTGTCCAAAGTCTCGGGGGGGAAGAGGAAGGGGGGGTGAAGAAAGATTGAAGTTTCTGTGAGGTAAGCCTTTTAAAAGGAAGCAGAGGAGGGTCGTACAAAAAAAGGAAGGAGGAGAATGAAGAAAAAAAAACACTCTGAAATACTGTTGGTTGGACGAAGAGGAGCCACGGCAGCAGAAATGGAAAAAACAGAGCAATAAGTAGAGCAGAATAGAAGTCGTCTCATTTTCTCATATCGGTTCTCATCAAACAAACTCCCATGGCCTGAAAAGAAGAACAAACAGAGCAACACTGACACCTCATCACCTACTGTAATCTTTCTCCACAATCAAATAAGCTTTAGTTTTATTGTCTTTACAACAAAAAGAAGAGCAAGAAAAACATTAACACATCATAATAATCTCATCTCACAATATGAGTGAACTTATGACGAGTGACGGACAGAGATACTGATGGAGACAGTAACTCAGTAATTGTCTCCATATGAGCACGAGTGCCACATTCATACACCTACATCTGTCCTTTCCACCTCTTCCTGAGATTTTTCAACAGCATTCCACTGAAGACACACACACACATACATATATACGTTCCCAGCAACTGCATTTAGCACTGTACTGTGCAAGCTAATCCAGTGAACAATGAAAGAGGCTGCTTTTTTCTTATAATGGTATGATGGAGAACACAAAGCAGCATGACTATTCCCACATTTCCATGCCTCTATCCAACACAATTATCAGTGGTGTGTGACAAGTATATGGATGTAAATAAACAAGACACATGGCAAACAGCCTGACAATCTCTTACTTTATAAAGTCTCACAGGTCAGAGAATCTGCAAGTTTTCCTTAACATAGTTTTTATCTGAATTTGTACTGTTTCCTTTTAAGCTTGAATTTTATACTTGATCATGTTTTTAATCTGTTGTCCTTTCTTAATCTTGATTTTAGATTATTATTATGATTTATTTTTTATTTCTTCTCTTCTGTTATAATGTACTTTTCTGCATTGCACTTTGAATTGTCCTGTACATGAAATGTGCTCTATAAATAAATGTCCCTTGCCTAAAAGGGGGAGTTTTGAGCAGAGAATTGAATCTTCAGTTTTCAGAGGTGTTGCTGGAGATTGAAGTCCTAACTGTGGTATGTATGGACTAAGTATGGATGATGATCCTCTTCTTCATGTACTTTCATGAACATATTGATGTTTTCTGTAACTTTGGGTTTAAAGAGTTCCCCCTTGAGAACAATGAAGCAGAATATAAAAGTATAGATTTTTTACCCTGTGCTTGCTGTGGTATGCTGACTCATATGGAAAAACTTTACCCTGCATTCAGTGAGCTAACCCCAGGGTCTTGCGACATAGCATAGCCGATGAGTGTTGACATCAATTTCTAGAGAAGAAATTAAAGGCCGGTTTTTAATCTTCCCATGACCCAGTTTTAGTCTCAAACCAGACTTTGACAAAACACTGGACACATTTTTTTTCAAGGTTCAGGACCTGAAATAAAAAGTGAGTCTGTTTCTGTTGGGTCACAACATGGCCCGGGAATGTTTTCATTAGGCTGGCTCCCAGAGTAGGAGACTATATTTAAACCTTTACACACACACCCTGCGTGCCAGCATCTCTGAAACCGTAGCTCAGGGTGCAGTACGGGGTCACCGACCTCTCATGGGTCAATTAAACTGGGTCCCACTGGTGAAAGGCTAATTGTTCTCAGTTCACTTCATAGTTTTAAAAAAAAGTTTTAGGACCACTGGAATAGAAAAACTCACCTCATGACACAACTAGTTAATATGACATTTGACTGTCCTTGGGGAGGCATGGAAAGAGAAGCTGATTGTGGGAGGAAGCGGCAAAGAGACGGAGCGCAGACAGACGACTCTGTGAGTATGTGCAAATTAAATTTGTCCCTATGGAAAATTTTACATGTCAAAAACACTAAATTAGATCGTACACAGTCCTTAGTAACTCTACACATCATCAACTGCAGCTTCAACATTGAAACCTGGGGTTCCCAGAAGTCCCGAACATTCAGTATGTCAATCATGAAGCAGAACCTGTTCATTAAAGTTATCCGATTGTGCATTATTTCAATTCTGCTTTTTCTTCAAATGAACAATTATTCTAGTACATCACATTATTCTGACAGATTTGTTTCAGCCTTCAAACAAATGAAAATATTCTGTCAATCAGGTACCTCATAATATTCTTATTTCTACCCTAAATGACAGAGATGGTTTATTTCAGCCTGGTCTCACAGAAACACATGAAATAGTCACAAAACTGAAACCCATTCACGTTAATGAAATCTCTCCTCACACATCTTTAAAGATTTGTGTTTCAGTCGGATGTCTGGTTCGTCTGCCCGACATGTTTTGCAATCTGGGCTGGACTTTCCCGTCAAAATAAGTGACAGAAGCCATAATGTTTTCTTAACTTTAACAAAAGGAGTTTTTAATGCGAAATTTAAACCAGATTATTAAAGTAGTTGGTAAAAGTGCAGCCAAACAGCGAGTGAATCCTAAAATGGTATTTTCAGAGCAAGTTCATTTAAAACATATGTGGATTTAACAGATGTTGAACTCATTTGTTTGGCTTGAGAGTCATGTGTTTACCTTCCCTGACCTCTTTGACCTCCAAACATGGCCTCTTAAAGGTGATGCATCAATTGCTTTTTTTTCTTATTTTTTATAAAATGTGGTGAGAATTGTTGAGCTTAACAAAACAGTGAGTCACTGATAACGGCAGAAGCATACAAAGCAGTGCAATCTCTGATTCCTCTTGTTGTATACCTCAGTATAATTGTAGCTGAGGTAAGCACTGCTTTTCTCTTCACCCCCCCCCCCCCTTGTACAATGTATTTTTGTCCCAGTTCCGAGTAAATATTACAGGTTTGTCTGTTTAGATGCTTTTATAAAGTCTGTAATACTTCTTTTCAACTGGTTTTCCTTTTCTATTTGGGTACTAAGAGTTTTCTGGAAAACAGCCGCATTTCCAGTTAAATGACAAATTTGTCTCTGCTGTGCAACATCAACGAAGCTTTGAGTGATGTGAAGCTGGATAGACACAGACGGCAAATGTGTACCAGGACCAGAGTGGAGCAGGATGAAAGAACCAAACAGCCCCTGTGTGTTTGTGTTCTGTGTGACTGACAGATCTGCAGCAGGTGAGTCTTTGGATGAACGAATACAAGACTCCTGAAGCATGGGAACTATCAGAAATGATTAGATGTTTCACTTTACATTTGTTTGAGAACATCTGACTTGTGTCTTTGTGTGTGTTCGAAGAAAATCGGACACTTTTGAGGTTTTATTTCAGCATTTTCTCTCAACCTTCTTTCTCATGTTTTAAGTGATGCCACTGGTTTTTGGAGGAAATATAAGAGGACGTACACAGAAGGTGTTACCATGCATCCCAGGTCAGTTTGGTTGACCGATTTAAATACATATAAACACTCTTTAGGACAAAGTTGGCTCATTCAGACCACCTTCAGAGATGGATGGTGTTTGTCATCTGTTTGACAAATTAGTGGAATTTGGGTGGAAGTACTCATTTCAGACACAGTAACTGCGGTTACATGGAGCACTTTTGATCGTATCGAACGTCCAATCGGTGAAAAAATGCATCATGTAAAAACCTCAACTTATCAGATCGACTGTGATTAGAAAGGTCTTTTAAATCTGTACTGTTAGGTCTACCGTCCAACCCCTACTGCACATTCTGTAGTCAGGGCATCAATGGCACATTGTCCAGATGTACAAAGATTTGGGGTTAAAGTTGTGGATAAGATGTGTGATCTGGTGGGAAGGAAGCTCCCACTGGAGCCTGCACTACTTATCTAAATGACGACTCCCGGTTCAAAATCACAGAGACAGCGCGTAAACTCTGCTTGGCTGGCTTGACAGCAGCGAAAAAATTGTTGTTCTGAGGTGGCTTCCACCACACCAATTATCAATAAAAAACAGGCTACAAGCTCTTCTTGAGGTGATCTACCTGGAGTGGTCATCAGCCCGTATTAATAGTGCCAAGCTAAGAACGTTGATGACGTGGGAAAAGGCTGCAGAGGATGTCAAAAAAACTATTATCATGACTTTTGTGTTTTTTATCTGTGGTAATTCGGTATGTCCAATTTGCAATCCTGATCATGACTCTGGCCTAATCTGTGTGTTCCATAAAGGAAGGGGTTCTATAGTTAAGGAATGTGTAGTTTATATGGCTAATGTTTAATGTAATCCCTGGAATTAATGCAACTACACAAGTTAATATTGTTATTGTATTGTTGCAAATTGAACAAATAAATAAAAAGCTGATTGTGAAAAAAAGAAAGACTTTTAAATCTGATGATGAGGGGTGGATTTTCTCAGTGATGTGCCCCCTAACGATGGCTAATTCGTCATCCATCTTCCATCCTTGCTGTACTGTGAGCTCTCTCCAGCACTTATAGCTTGCTCTGCCACTCTCTCTCTTTCTTTTTTACTCGCTTCCTTCAGTATCCTTTTGTGTTTCTTTGCTGAGTCAGACATGGTGTGGGTTCAAAACGTCCGGTGCAAAAACTTAGTAAAACTCAGCTGCAACGTCACACGGGCTCTTGAATGAAAAAGTTGTATGTGTGATTTCTCAACCTCGGGACGCCTCAGCTCCAGAAATGTGCATAATAGATGTCATCGTGCCACCTAACGAGTCAGGAATGTGGAGCTTTAAGGTCGGAAAGTTACGTAGTGCACCTTTAAAAAATGGTGGCAGCAAAACAGAACTGCACTGAAGATAGAACTTGAAAGAGTTGAGGATGATTGAGCATCTCGATGGTCAAAAGGCTTGAAATAAAAAAACAAACATGTATTTTGTGTTAGTACACGTTGCACATGTAAAAAGTGTTACGATCGTTTTAAATCTTTCCATCATGTAAACACACAACTAATCGGATCAGTTTAACTATCGTCCATGTGAACGTGTCTGCTGGGATCTCTGATCAGATTGATTTTAATTGGATAGAAGAAATATTTGTCCATCTAAACAAAGCTACTGTTGCACCAGAGGTTGGACGTGTCCATCTATCCGTTATGTATACCCTCTTATTCTAATGTAGTGTAGTGTCACAGGGGTGTATAAACAGTCCTATTTTTTTCTCTCTACACACAAAATTATATTTATAATTGAGAATGTGTGAATCTTTAGAACATTTTAAACAAACGGAACTAAAACTGATTAAATTTTCTCTACTGATGCATGTCTCAGTTTTAGATTTAGCTAAACTTTGCATCCCTTTTACTGCTGCTTTCACTGTCTATTCAGTTATGCTGCAAACTTTGTCATGCAAATTATCAATTATTGTATCCTGTATGTTGGTATTTGAGTACTTGTAATCTACTAGGAGAGTGCCTGTGTCCATCCATGATAGAAAAAAAAGGGAGTGGAAACCAGATGGGCGCATGTGTGTCGGTGTCAGATTGATTGAGATTGATGAAAGTATGCACGGCTTTATAAACCTGGCTGAAAAAAAGAATGGACCTGCATATTTGTGCCTTTGTGCATACAGACAGTTTCGAGCATCTGTCCCCAGGTGGAAAGTGATGTTCTCAGAACTGTCTACATCAAACTGATTGAGCAAAGACACAAGTTAATCCCATATGTAAACAGTTTCTAACACAAGCACTACGCTGCTGAAAGCCAGCGAATCAAACTGTTGAAAATCTTACTGCATAATGATTATAGTGGAGGCTGAGAATATGCATTCTGCAACACTGAAAGTACAAACACTAACAAAAAAATTCTCTCTTTTTGTTTATGAGTGCAGGCTTTTTAGCTTTATCAAGAAAACAACAGTCCTTGAGGAGCTTAGCTGAGCTTAGTTGGACAACAAGCTATGCAGGAAAAGATTGCCTTTGTTTGAGGAAGGCTGCATGACAATTAGAGAAACAAAGCAACATCAGACAAGAGAAGCTTTTCTGGTTAGACAGGGTGGTTTGGGTTTACTGTTTATATGTAAACATAGATCTTGCAGGGGGAAAAACCTGAAGTATAGCAAGGACTATGAGACAGGAAATTCCTCCATTAGTAGTGTTATGAATCTTTTAAGTATGAAAGCTAAAGAACATAATTACTAGCTCTGCTGTACATGTGCCAGATGGCTACAGAGTGAAATGGCATTGAGGCTCTTGTCAGATTTTGTGATTTTTCTGTAACATAGCCATGGAAGGTGGTGTGGGCACTTTGTGCATGAAAGTCTTAACAACCAAAGCGAGTGTGTTGTGTGGGGAGGTTTCAGTCAAAAGGATTAATTAACACTAAACGGCTGTTTAAAGATGAGAGGACTGTTTCTTATCAAGGCCAAATGAGTCTGTCTGATCCAACATCTCACCCTCTCCCTCTTTTCATGTCCTAGCACATCTGAGTTCTAGCACATGAAAAGAAAGAACAACTGAATGGACGTGTTAGAAGAGCTTTAAATATATATATATATATATATATATATATATATATATATATATATATAAATTCAAACGGAGCTGCCTTTTCATGGCTGTCCAAAAAGAGAAAAAAAAAAGCAATATTTCAATAACTCATCCAGCATGTGCAAACCCTCCAAGCCACAATCAACACCCCAGAGGAAGCAGCGACTGCTGTCTCTCCAACACTGTGCCCAGGAATGGCAACACTCATACTTTTCAAGCGAAAGCGAGAGAAATACAAGAGGGGATTTATGGAAAGCCAAAGAGCTGGCAGAGAGAGAGAGAATTGGTAAAACCGCTTTTTAGGCCTTACACAGGAATGGAAATTTATTTGAGCTGTTGCTGATATGAAACCAGTGACCAAACTTGACTCATTTCCAGGCTTTTAACAGGTGTTTGTGCCTCGGAAAAGGTTTTAATCAGTTTACCTTTGACGTTGAGCCATGTTGCTTGTCAGTTATTTACAGGACTTATTTTAAAATTTACGGTGCACCCACGTAGGATTTGAATCCTTGTTCATTTGTTTGTAAAGTGTGTACATTTAAGGAGGCGTGAATGTGCAAACAAACTCTGATTCGGATCAAAGAAGCAAACTGGTCTGACTACAAACGTAGGTGTTGGTTTGTTTCAAGTGAACCAAATGCAGGAAGTAGACTACAAAGCAAAGAGGATGACTGGTTTAATGCAGGGCATTGTGGGTAAACACAACCAAAACATACAGGTGTATATGATGATAGTGGAAGAAGTCGGTGAAAGTTCTATGGTCAACTCAAGATCACCAGTATTTGATGCAGCTCCATGATTTGTTCTTATGTGCTGGAAACGTTAAAGAAAGTTGTCCTGGTTTAACCAATAGATTAGTTAGTTTTCTTCTTCTGTGTTTGTCTTGTCTTCTCCTTCAGTAATTCTTGATGCAGCGCCGCCTTTTGCAAACACGGTAATTCATTATTCAAAAGGTCCGGTTCGTTTGACGAGCGCAGAAGCGAAAGCAAACTTGGACCAAAAGAACACTGCAACACCCAGTCTAGCGGACTATTAGGTGTGAATGCACCTTTAGATGCATTTGGCTAAGCTGAATAGATTAAAATATGACAATCATCCATAAATTGTAGAAACCCACCCAATGAGACTAAAAAACCAAAACACTGCCAAAAGGCCTTCTGCACATGACCAGAGTGTATGTATACTTTGCCAACCTAAATGCACTCTTCAGTTTATTTAATTCTTTTAGCATAGATTCTTTTGGGGGGATTGTTAAACCTTTTTTTTTTTCAAAAAAGAATCATCCATTCATTTAGAAAATACACAATACAATAAAGTTTGTACAATTACTTCCTGGAGAGACTCTACCATGACCAAAGTGTGATACTGTATTAGTGTTACTGTATTAGTTCTTAGTCATCAAGAAGCAAACCTCTGGGTTTAACAAAATCCTCCTGATGGAGCTGGACTGTGTGAGAGCAGTGAAGCAGGAGAGTGAGGATTAAACTAATGTAAATGCAGGTTTGCAGAGCACAGCCACATCTTTGGAGTGTTTTGAATGTAACCACTTCTCAGCCTGATTAACATTTAAAGAAGATGCAGCATACTTTCCTTACATACTAATTACTACAGTAAAATATTGGATGAGTGGGGGAGAGCATTACTTATTAAAGTTCTATGTATCCCAGAAAGGTTTGCTGAGCTTGCATACAGATTTTAGAAACACCTTGTCTCATTTTCATTGAATTACACACATGTACTTTTACAGCTCCCTGAGTATAAACCGTCCTCATTTGCTTCCAGCTCAGTTTAATACCTCACTGAAAGCAAGTGCAGACTCTAAAGGCCATCAATTAGTCGAGCTCTGCTTTAATATCAAATATTTTAGTTGTGTTAAATGTGAAACATTTGAAAATGCTTTTATGTCACCTGGACTGTGACAACCAGTCCGAGAGGAAGTCCAACTGTTCCACGGATTCAAAAATAACTTGAGAGGTGATCTCTTTATTTAAGAAATGTGTAATTTGTCTTACAACAGTTTGTGCCATAACGTGGCATTGAAATATAGGGGCCTTTCATTGCTAATGAATGAGAAAAATGGGACACCAGTAGAATTGCATGTGTTGTATAAAATAGCTGAGGTGTGTACTCATACATGTGCAGTCATCTAAATATGTAACTGAATTAGGAAAAGCAGATGAAATGTGTCCATCCTACTTTGTGAAATGCAATAAATGTATGATTTTAAATTCTTCTCTTCACATATAAAACTTTTCCTGAGCAATCTCCATCGTATCTTAAAGATATCACAGTTCCATATTTTCCTGGCAGAGCACTTTGCTGACAGGTTTGCTTGTGGTTCGGTGTCTAAAGGTAAAATGGGAGGCAGAACCTTCAGTTACCACCTTTTTTTTAATGGAGCCAGCTCCCAGTTGATAAAGCTTATAGTTAGTGTTAGGGTTAGGATGACTTTTAGCCAAATTGTACCATATATGACATGACAACACTTGTGTTTCTCTTTTTTTCCTAAGCAGATATCCCTGACTTACAGTTCTGGTGCTGGTTGACCTTTCTTTCCTGTCCTCTACATTCCCAACAGCCCTTCCTGGTTGTAGTTTTGCTAGAGGATTTCTTTCCTGTTAACCTATCAGGCAAGATATTTTTGAAAAATGTCCCAACATTTCTGGAATTCAGGTTGTAGATTGAATTGGGCTTTGAGGTTTAAAATACCTTGAGATGATATGATTTTGTGTTATACAAATAAAACTGAATTGAAAAACTGAGTGAAAGCAGTTAAAATAGTGGTTTTATTTGCTGCTAAAACAACAAACAAAATCTGTATCAAAGAAGGTCAATATTTTTTGTCAACGATTTAATAATCATAGTCATCGTCATCATCATCATAAATGTGAAGCGTAGCAAAGATACAGGCTTTGCTGCTTTGCTCTCAGTTGGACAAATAAACAACAGCGTGCATGGCAGTGGAAGTGAGGTCTTCAATATTTGATCACATCAGTGTGTCGTCATGGTAACCACCTTGCATGATTGTAAATGACATCTGTCATCAGAGTTGACGAGAAACTAACTGATGCAAACAACATGTAAAGGAAATGAAGGAGAAGAAAAGTGAGAAAGAGAAAAAATGTGATTCTGGAAGAGAGAACAGCTTAAATTTATTCAGGAGGAGAAGCAGATGGAGGCTGGTGGAGGATTAGGTGAGGAAGTGAATGGTAAAAAAATGAAGTGAAAATTGTCCTTATTCACACATTAAAGTCTGTACTCAGATGTTGAGATGGGTGGATGACATAGGATCTAACATACTGGCTGGATGGCAGTAAGATGAGCGTAATTTTTTTCATACAAACAGTCAGGGCTGTAGAGACAGAGTTAGCAACTAACAGAGTTAGAATTAGCACATATGGTTTTGCAGTTTTCTTCATCTCCATCATACATCTTTCTTATTGTTGGCAAGTCTTCGTGAGCCATTTCTAAGCTACAGCCACAATGATTAGGACATGGATGTATTTGGACTACAACAATGCAGGTGTAGAAAACTTTCTGGATTTTAAACAAAAAAATTGGACCCAGCCCAAGACCAACCTGTAAGTAGCTGATTAATATCCCTGAATTATTATTTCAAAAAGGTTTTTAGAGCATCCAGCCAACCCTACAACCTCATATACAATAATATTATAGAGATGTGTGAGGTACTACAGGATAGCATTTTCTTTGATAGCGAAAACATTTTCATCTCATCTGACCAGAGGACCTTTTTCCATATGCTTAGAGATTCTCCCACATGCTTTCTGGATATTTCCCATAAGCAGTAGCTTTTTACTGGCTACTCGTCCTTAAAGCTCAGCTCTGTGGAGTCTGTAGAGTTTATAGCGGTTTTGCAGACAGATACATCAGTCTCCACCGTGGAGTTTCCCAGCTCCTCCATGGCTACCTTTGGTCACTTTGGTCTTCATTGTTTCTCTGAATAATTTCCTCCTTGCCTGGTCCGTGAGTTTTGGTATTTGGCAGCTTTGTTGTGGTGCCATATTCTTTCTATTTTGTGATGGATTAAATGGTCCTCAGAGGGATACGACCCAGCCCAGTTTTGTACTTCTTGACAACTTTATCCCGCAGCTTGGAGAGCTCTTTAGTCTTTCTGGGGTTTCTAATTTTCAGATTGTATTCACTATAATCCATACTGAAAACCACTGAAAATAGTCAAACTGTGTGGATGATAGATGTTGAAAGGTTTCAAGATTACACATACAGAAAATCTAAATAATGCATTAGCCTTTGGCTTCTCATAGCAGTCATGTGATCCTCACTTGGGGATAAAGCCTAAAGGTTATGTTTGTTTAAGGAGGCAACTTGTCCTTTGCACCCTGTGGTATGCTGAGCATGTCAGTGGTTTATGTTGCTCATGGCCTCAAGTTCACCTCCAACCAAGAAGATGTTTCCTTCTGCTGTTTAAACAAAAAGACTGGGTTTCAGCATTGGATTACAGGTAATTAAACTTAATGGGCATCTTCAGGTCAATAGTTAACCTCCAAAATGCCTTTGATTATGTTTATAGGCTTCAAATTATTAGATTAAGGTATATACTTGATTTGGTTATAGTCAGACTAAAACCCTGGGAGACAGTCAAACTGGCTTTATCTGTTTCATGATCCACATCAATGGTCCTAGAAGTCTCTTAAACTACTAAAATGACTGTGAAAGAAAACAGTATCAGAACTCAAAAACATCTGTATTTTTTTCAATGAGAGTCCATAAAAGTGAAAGTGGTCTGTTGTTCTACAAAATTTAGGAAGTCTGTAGCGGGAATTACACTCATGCATCCTTTTACAAGACAGTACCCACCAGGAAATGAAAGAAGTGATTCAATAGAGTCTTGTAGTGGTAGTTTAAATGAGACTCCCATATGTGAAGGTATGGATAAATGATTTGAGTTCACTTTTGTTATTAGCATAACCATATTAGCTGTAACCATGGCTACCACAACTGAAACTGCAATAAGTTAAAGCCTGGCTTCTATTAGCAAAAGTACTACTTCTACCAAGCTAAATCAAAAGCTAGTAACATAACAACACAACAACATTATAGGTACTACAACTACAGATAAAACTGTTATTTTTCCTGTTGGGGGCATAGTTCCTGCTTCTAGAATTACCGTTTGTGTTTCTGACAGCTACACCACATACATGACAGCTCCTGGTACTTTCACCTGCTGGATGTAAGTGTGAAACAACAGATAATTATCATGGTTATATTTACATGCAAGGTTTTAAAACACCTCACCTCAGGTTAAATACACCCCATTTTTTTCTCTACTTTGCAAGCTAAGCCCATACTTACTTTCCAATATTGTTTCATGATAAAAAATTAAATACCATGGTAAATTTGTGTTCATCCATTGTTGAGGCTTTCAGTGGAGTTCATAAACACCAAAACACTGTAAGATGAGCAACTTTAAGAACATAGGGTTGATTAGTTGGGGAAAATTTATTTATTTATTTATTTTTTTACTAGCAGAGCAGGAAATTGGACTATTCACATTCCCATATGCATCAATGACTGGGATCATTCAATAGCTTTTTAATCAGCTGATGAAATTCCGTTTCCTTAACACAAAACCGAACGAATCCAACTTCATGGCTTCATCCTGCCTTGTATAATGAACATCCTCAACATAACTTATCAGTCAGTGTGTGGTAACAAAGATTCCACACTTAATGTACAAACACTGGTAACTCGGCTGACCGCAAAACCCATTCAGAACCACTGACACATCAATGCTTTTGTTATCTCTTAGTTTTAGTAAAGCAATCTGAACTCTGATGATAAAATACCTGTTGATGTCTTTTTGCCTCAAGGGATGGTAGTTTATGATCTTTCTTGGTTTTTCTTGCTTTTAACTGTTGGGCACACTGAAAGCTTTCTCCCTTTGAACGCATGTGCAGGTATCTGTTGCATGAAATGACACCCTGGAGAACATGTTCTAACTCTGCTCTGGGTACTTTGTTCTCCCAGCAGAGTGCTTTCCTTTCTAAATCACTGTCAAGACAGCCCACTCAGGTAGTTTTACTGTAATTATCCACAACAGGTCTCAGAATATTAAAATCTTTCGAGTTAGAGTGGAAATTTCTCATTTCTATCATCATTTAATCTGAACTTTATGACCAAAAAAGACATTTTGACTATGTCTATCCTCTTAAAACCTGGCAAGTTATGACACCGCCGCCTCAGCTGATAGACTTTCCAGACTGCAAAGGTTATTGGTTTTTGAAAATGGGCATACATGTCTGTGTTCATGCCCTGCCATCCGTCATGTTACAGTGGCTAACGTGGCAGAAATACCCATCTACAAGGCTTACACACACAAAGAGCTCCCCTGCTTCTCATCGCACTGTGTACATCTGTCTGACCTGACAGAGATTAGATTCAGACACTTCAGGTAGAGAATCAGTGTGTGTACGAGGGAGAAGAAACTGTCAGGGGAACTCAGTTGATTTAATCTCTACTCTCATCCCTTCAGAAAGACCAGAGATACGGTGCACACATCATCCCACACACATTTAAAAGGCATCATTTGAATCCACTGAACTATGAAGAAATTTGCATGTGATTCTGAATGTTTAAGAGGTTCAACAAAACACATCCACATATATGGAGCAAATGCACACGGTGAGGTTTTAGCCTTCAGGCTCAGGTGCCTCAACAGAAGACATTTTACTCTGCAGCCACACTAACACCTTCCCCTCCTCATTTCTCTCTCTGTAAAACTGATGCAGTGTTTTCTCCCCTGGGTAGGATTCCTTCCTCTGTCTCTTTCTAGCAATCTCTTCTGCTCTCTCGCTCTCTATCATACACTAATGTAGCAATTTCCTCTCTGCCACACGCCTGATGTCTCTGTCAGAAAACACACAAACACACACACACCTACACACGCTACAGTAAGTAATTCCGTGGATAATTTTAACATCCCATTGACCTTGTGTTTTCTGAGGGTAGATTGGTTAGCTTCTATGAGCAATAGCCTTCTTGGCCACCTTAAATCACAGTGGCTAACCATCTTATTGGACCAGGCCTGAGTAGGTTTGCTGTTTTTATAGCTGCACATTACTGTTGAAACACATTTATGGCTTTTATCGCTGTCCTGTAAAAACATCAATAGATTCTTGCATTTATATGCAAATGACACAAAGATCTGCATGAAAGTTACACATTTTTTAAGCCACTGAAAAGATATTTCTAATCATTCAAATGATTATTTATTCATTTATTTGCAAAAATTGATAAAAGAGTATGCAAACAAATTGATCTAAATATTGTTTGTGACTAAGCAAATTCTTCTGTACAGATTCATTTCAACCCTTTTTTTTCCAGACAAAAACACAGGACTTTGTTACTCCAGAATATCAATTGATTCCTCTTCAACCATTTGATGAACTTATGTGTTGAGGATTGTTGTCATCTCAATAACATGTAAATAACTTTTAAGTTATTGACTTGAGTTAATAATTCAGTAATTATGGTAAACCATCCTGGCCCATTAACAAACCATGAAACTACCACCACCTTGTTTCACAGATAGGAAGAATCTAGCAGAAGAGACTTAACCTTTCTCCAAATACTTCTCGTTCAAAAAGCTAGATGGTTAATCTAACTGTGTAGATTACATGTTGTAAAGCAGAAACTGTTCTGAGAAGGGTGCAACATGGTCCGACAGTGCCATTCAGGGTAATAATTACTAGGGACTCTCCACGTCCGAAAAGTAACCCGATGGTGCTTTTGTTCAAGTCATTTATTTATCCGAGGACAATAAATAAACTTGGTTTAGAGACAGGCCTTCAGAGGAAAATATGAAAACGTGAAACAATAAAATCTCCACTTATACACCAAACATGACCTCCAATAAAATGACTAAATAAAAACCACTAGAATTAAATAAAAACCACTAAAACTGAATAAATAACAATCAATGAGCATATTGTTACTGTGTAAATTGGCAGCAATTTTTATTTCATTCATAAATGATAAAGTCACTAGGTTTTGTCATATCTAATGAATTAATATTAAGTACTAAAAAATCCCTTTCATACAGTTTTATTGACAATCTTGATGCAGGACAGGGACTGGTAGTTTTCTCTTTCTCATTAATCAAAGCAGTAGCTTTTGAAGTAAACTGAGCAAAAAAAAAAAAAGTAATTATGGTAATCTGGCAGGTGTGTCCTGCCTCTCACCTAATAGCAGCTCCAGCTTCTCTGCAAAACTGAATTGTATCAAGATTGTATAGAAACCCCCCCACACCCAAACAAATTCCAAGGGAATCGGTTATAAAGCCTACAGGGACATAACCAGTGACTTACTACAGCTGTGCATCAGAACAGCATGAAAGAACCCCACAGGTCCACAAGCTCTTCATAAAAAGACCAGCAATTTAACAACTAAATTACTGTCTAAATGAAGTACAGCCAAACACGGACATAGTACAACCATCAAAATCTAACTCCTCTACACAGCCACCATCAATCAGCTGCACTCTGAGCTACACTGGGTCACTCGAAGCGTCCCCACTTGTTACAGCCCGGCTCAAAGACTGTAACAAAAAGGGAAGCGGGCACAAAAATATGATTAATGAAAACAAAGGAACGTGTAAAACTGGACATCAGTGGTGTGATGTGTATTTATGCATGGATATAAATATGTGTAACCAAAACACAAACAATGCTGATCCTGCACAAAGTCCAGGTGCTCTCCCTGCCCAAGCCTGGGAGACACCCTGAGTTCAGGCAGGTGGAGTTCTTAAGAGCAGAGCACACTGGGCCCAGGTGTAGCTCATGCCCCTAATCAGCACCAGATGGCATCTGCAAACACTCAAAGAACAAATTAACTCCAAAGCAAAGTAGCAGTCACTGAACAGTCTGTCTTGAAAAAATACCTATTTCTTTAGTTTTGTTCAAAGTTCTCTGCTTTGAGTCACAGAAGAAAAGTAATTTTCTCCATTCCATACTTACCATCTATTGGCTTGATTTTGGAGCATCACTTTTTAACCATTTCCTGGTAATAACCTTATTACTGGCATCAGTCATTATTTTGAAGAGATACTTGTCCTCTCTTTTAAATACTCCTTCTGGGTCCCTGGGAACCTTATAATTCAAGATGTACTCCAGAAGTCTGATAGTGCTGTCCCAGAGAGGTCAAAGTCGGACGCAAGACCAGAAAATATGACTGTGGTTGGCCTTACTTTGTCCACATGTTCTCCAGCATTGCTGTTGTGTCCCAGTCTGTTTACTTTTAACATGAGTGATAAAGAAAAAAGTTCCAGATTTTTGGTCTTGTACCACTTTCCAGCTGCTCCACAGCTGAGTAAAAAGTAGCAAAACAAACTTATACTGATATATACGCCTCATATATTTGTATATTGCACTTTAGAATAAATCTACAGTATAAGGAACTATGCTTCAAATGTTTTTGTGTTAGCATGAAACATCTTTTTTTTTTTTTTTTAGAAAAAGAAAACCTGTAAACTTTTTTCAAACAAGAAAGTTACTCTTTCTGCTTTGCTTCAGCGGTTAGCTGCAGACAACTATTTGATATTCATAACACATTGTCAAGGAGGTGAGAACATCTCTGCGCTCTTAGCACCTTCATACTGATAGCTGAGGGGGTTGTGTGATCCCATCATAGCACACAGGGCCGTTATTAACATTACACTGCCAATGTAACCATTTATATGCATTGCTACATCCATCACATACTGTACAAGCACCTATCCAGCCAGATATATGTCCGTCTACCAAAGTGATGTTTATCCTTTGAAATTTTAGAATCCACGTAAAAACAGCTCATAGACGACAGATTGCATCTTACATAATGCACCTACACCACGTGTTTTCAGGTTTCTGTTACACAGGTGGCGTGTCACCGTGTTCATATCTGACATCATTGCAGAAATATTTCTCAACATTAGCTGATTTGAAATAAAAAATTTTTTTACCCTTAATATTTTTTCTCTGTGTCCCTTTTCCCCTTGTCGCCATATACCTTGTCCTTTGCTCCGTCCCTCAGATCTTTCCTTCTTTCTTGCCCGCAGTCTTTTTGACTTTCTCCCTCAGTGAGTGTTCAGGATGGAAAGTCAGGGCTGTTAGAATGAAATCAAGCTCGCTTTTGAGCCAGGTTCTGTGTGTGTCTATGTGTGTGCAGGGATGTGTGTCTGTGCACACACATGAGTGAGCAGGGCTGTTAAAGTAAGATTGATCCATTGGCTTCAGCTGAGCAGGGTAGAGGGGTCGACTGAGTTTCATTCCAACCAGTTTGGTCCCCTCGCTGGGAGAAATGTTGACAGGTTGGCCAGGCTTCTGTTGCGACAGACTGCTAGCTTCTCAAAGAAAAGCTGAGAGTTTGGCTAAGGTTTCAGTCCGTGCAGCTTACCCCTCTTTTATCAGGTACACTTTGGCCAAATTTCAAATCTCAGTCAAAGGGCAGACTGGCTGGCACTTTTTCAAATGAATGCTCCTTCTATGACAGAAGGGCTGTAGGGTTGGCTGGTTTTGTTTCCTGCTAGCTGGTTACCTCTCCATCCTACCTTGTGTTTTTCTAAGTTTGACTCCCCTTTTAGTCCACAAGTAGGCTATCCAATTTTCTGCATTTTTTAATCATTTATTTGACCTAATGTTATTTAAATCTCTGATAATATACAAACACCACACAACAACCTCGTCATTTTTACCGTCTAATCCTACGAAGGTCACTTCTGAAACTTTAGCTCATTAAATACGTCTACAGCTGTCAGATTTGATGTGTGAGAGCATCCGTCACTGGCAGAAAACATTGACGATTAAATGCAATCAGATGAAAGCCAAAATTTGACCTCCCAGGAACTGAAAATCATGCCTGAGGAAAAGTGGAATAAAGGGTAACACGGACTGACGAATTCTTTTCTGGAACACAATAAAAAAAAAAAAAAATTACATTTGGTCCCCACGCCTGCACATGTTGATTATCCTACCTGTTAATTTCTCATGTCTCTGTGGCATTTCCAATGGGTGTCAGCTTACACCACCCAGAACCCACATGATTCACACTGTATATATATAGTTCCAGAATGAATATAGATGGATGGCGCCGCTCCAGTGGCAGCCTGTGGGTGAAGTTTAGGTCATTTTGTGGCTGTATTTTCGGTCATTGAGACTTTTTAATGCACTACTTTTTAGATAAAGCAGGGATTTTTGGAAGATGTTTCACACTACTTCAGATGCCAGGCTGCTTAGTTGTTTTCTCCAGAAAACTCTTGACACTTTTTCAAAAGGAGAGTTAACAGGGCTCTAAATGAACACCTACCAACTCTCCAAATGTGGGATAGAATTAATTTTTGTAAACAAAGTATAAATGAAAACTTACAGGCTAGTTTGTGATGAATGATGCAAGTCATTCTGGTTATTTCTCCTGGCAGCGCTGTCACTATATTTCCCACAAACAGCATTCTATGATGTGTCAGTCATACATCCATTTGCCACAATCTTGAGTGCTGTGGTGTTAACAAGAGACACCTGTTCTTCATCTATCCTCATCAAGGCTTTCTCTTCTTAAAGAGCAAAAAGACCGAGCCAGATTATTTCACTTCATTGGCTCATGGAAATTCTGATTGGCTGGTTAATTAAAAGACATGCTTTTGTTTGTTTTTTTCTTAAACTAAAATTAACACTAAAAGCACCAACGTCGTAAAATTGGGACGGGCACCAGGCTACAGCTATGTCCCAATTCGGGGTCTGCACACTTCGAAGTGGCCTCCGTAGGCTGCGCACTTTGAAGTCGTTTATTTGTTTGTGAAATGAGAGAGCACGCCAAGTTTGCGAGAATTTTCAAAAAGTGCTCCAGTTCCCTGTTACTTAGCAATTGCAGATATCAATGTGTTCTCATTCTTGCCACAAATTCCTTCAGATAACTGCATTAAAAAAAACTTTAATGGAGCCGGAAATGTCCGCTTAAAGTCACATTTTAAAATCTGCTTCAGTGGCTGGCTTTGTTTAAAAAAATAACCGGTAGACCCGTATGGATTCATTCAATTCAGTTCTGTTCAATACAGACATGAATAAAAATGGCTAGAAAATTAAAGATGCCATATAGATGAATTGATGTTAACTTGAATTTAAAATGTTCAAAGTATCCAAAGTGAATGATAACATTGTCATGAGTAAAGGGAAATATTTGGAACTTTAGAAAACATCTAAGTCTTGTCTGAAAATAAGAATTTAAATCTTGATCTTCTGT
>JAOXYM010000017.1:24694844-24707355 GCA_028567055.1 Leptatherina wallacei
CACACACACACACACACACACACACACACACACACACACACACACACACACACAGTCAAGCAAGTACACAAAAAAGAATGCAGATCGCCATGTGGATCAGACATGAATAATTTTAAAGGCAGATCAAGAGGAAATGAAAGTACACGGATACAGAGAAATAAGTTGCTTCCTGATGTGGGCGCTGATTACTTTTAAATTCACAGAAGTGGACTTTTACTGCATATGTTTGTGTGTGTGTACAAAGAGACTTAGTGCCCTCTTGCTGTTATTAAAACTTGTTGCTTTTCTTTTTTCTTTTTATTTAATAACCAAAAGCATGAGCAGTTGTGAGGCCTGTTTTAACTCATGGGTGTACGTTTACTTTGAAGAATGAGGACACATAAAGTGGGGGCTACAGGATATCCGTGTCATTTTGTTAACAATGACTTTATTTAATAAAAGGCTCAAGGTGGATATTCTGGTACTACTGGTCTTGGGCTATATCTGGAACTCAGAACATTAAACTGCATCATTGTGGAAATTTTGGTCCTTTTAGGCAAATTTCTCCTCTAAATCTGTCCTTTTGGCAGTGTAAGTGCACATTGCACATTTTTTTGTCTTTTTTTATTCAATAAGAAAGTCTCTCTACATAAATTTTTGAATTACATTTTTATTTGATCTAATTGCATTTTAGGCGATGAACAGTAAGAATGAAACTTTTCTCCTCAAAAATGAACCCCAAACATCACATGACGCATACTTACATTTTGTAATATTATTAGATTTTTTTTTTTAAATGGTGGGCACCGCAAAGCAGTTGTGCTTAGGGCACCCAAATGGCTAGCATCAGCCTTGTTTTTGACACTCATTGAAACATAATCAGGTGTGACCTGAGAAATGTCACATGTCTGATGACATCACGAATATGCTTTCTGTAGCTTGTTTGTTTAAGCCTTTAAATCTGACTCATGATCCTGTTCACGTCTGCATGCAGCAGGAGGGAAATATAACTCAAATGAATGTTTCCACATCTGAACAGACTTCCTCGTCAAGATCTTCCTTTAACTCTTTAAAGCCCGACTTAAGAAAACAATGGGGAGAAAAGTCAAATTTTTTCAATCTGAAGTCTATTTTTGGCTTTTTAACGAAATGTAAAAAGAGATTTTTTGTATATTTACAAACTATTATTGGAAACCACCAGGGGGCAGAAGACAAGCATCAGAATGTGAACAAAAGGGTTTTTACCATAAAGTGATGAAAAAGGTCTCAGAATACTATAACTGTCTTTTCACTTCTGAGTTACATTTAATTGATTAACCGGAGTCTCACACACTCATAGGTTTGCCTTTTATGACACTTTAGTTTGGTCTTCTCAAAACCAGAATAGAAGAACACACATATTGCAAAGTCTTTGTTAGAAAATAAAAATGATGGCACAAGAAGAGAAAAACCTGGTGGAAAAATATAGATAAACTGAATCTTCCATAATGTTTGACCATGAAAGTTAAAGCCGGCAGGTCCTCACTCATTATTTAGTCCATATTAATGATAACATAATTCTCTGCACATAATTGTAATTATGGTTCCATATGAACATTGGCTCCATGTTTATTATACAATCTTCCTTTGCACACGCTGAGACATTTTAGCGGCTCTCAATTTGGTATCTAATTAGGCCAATTACAGATGCGCATGCATAATTACACTTACTTGCAATAAGAAGTATTTACAGAAGGATACATGCCATATCTGTGCTGACAGACTTTCATTCTGTATGTGGTGTGGCGTAACGACCGACTGTTGCATGTTTAAACTAAATTGTATCATCAAACGCAATGAGGAGCCATTTTATACTTTCTGTGTCACATCTTTAAGTGTCTCAGGTGTCTTATTTTCAACTTGCTGTCATTTTATTTTTTTTATTTTGTAACAACATACTATATATAAATGTTGACAGGATTGTCCCACAAATTCAAAATTAATTTGAGAACCCAGATAAAAGATTAATATTAGAAGATGTACTTCAACATGAGTTTACATGTATTGAGGAAAATGAGCCAGTTATGTTTTAGCAAAAAGTATGTTTAGGGACCACAGTGCATAGTGTGGGATGTAGTGATATTTGACTTTGTAAAATTATGAAATTCAAATTGCAAACTCCCACCTCAACCTTCCCCTTAAGAAAAGGTTGTAAACCTACTGGAAAGCCCTCAAGCTTTGTTTGTCCTCTCTATGATGCTGTTGGGCCATACTAGTGAAATCTAAGCTCCCTTTGAGGAGGGAGCTGCTAACGCTGACAACACATAAAAGTTCTCAGATGCACTTGATGACTCTTTATAGTAAGTTTTTCTTTCAGCCATTTACACAAACAGTCACACAGCGGTTAAAATATATCCACTGTACATTCAGTGTGGACCTCTTTTCTATGGGGGATGCATAAACACTTTACATATGAAAGGAGTCATTTTCTTAATATCTATCGTAAAGTTTCGATACATTTTGTTCAGCATCAATAGAAATGTTCAGTTCTCTTGATTTAATACCAATGTTTTTGTTTTAAGTTCAAGTTTTATTTCTCTAAAGCCAAATCTGACTCGTCAATGTTCTAGCCACATATTTCATCTGGAGTCACACGGCAGTGAACACGTTGGTGGTCATGTGGGATTTACTTCTCAGAGGATGACCACACAGTCGCTGAATCATGGCCATCCCACTCATTACACGCTGGAACTCAAACATACTTTGGCTATCTGGTGTAATCTCCATTGTGAAACATTTCCAGTAAGTTTTTATTACTCCTCCATATTCACAGGAAGAACTCTTAGTTCATTCTTCTGTTACATGCTCAAGTTAACTTCTTGTTCTTACTGTAGGACCCAGTTTTTCTTGAGATTAGATTCCCAGACAGACTCACTTTTTACCTCTGGAACTTCAATTTTGAAATTCACTGCTCCATCAATGATGGCAAGCCCCTAAAAAATACCCACACCATCATAGTACAACTATGTTTATGAGAGAAGTGATTTGCAGCCAAAATGTAGGATATCCTCTTTTCTCTGAACATCATGATTCTCACTTAAACTCATTGGTTTAAACTCCTGGCCAGTGGGTTTCCAAGTGTAAGGTGAGCCTCCCTGGAGGACTCCAGAAAGTTTCACTGTCGGCTCAGTGAATGGAGGCAAAGAAATTATCAAAAGAAGTAATATTCATATTTGCTGTGGTGGAAGAGTTCAGATGAATGAGTTCTGGAAGATTTCAACTGGTTTGCTTTCAATCCTCAGAAATTAAAATATCTTAAAACAGACAATTGATGAATGAATTTAAACAGCAGTATGAGGTTGTTAAGTCTTTATTAGATTAAAAACAATAATAATAATCTTATTGGCATATAATAATATAGCAAAAGTGAAAGTAAAGTGAATGTGGTTCTCCAAACTTAAGGCTATCTAATGGGAGGCTTCCTGTCTCAGACTTAAAATGATAAAGCAACATACAAATGACAAAATTCTCTCACATCATCATCTAGCTTCAGAAAATTTGTTTCTTCGGAAATTCCTACCAGCAGAATTAGAATAAGGATTGTTTCACATCATTTAACACTGACTGTAAGGTGTGATTCTGTCTCAGTTTTGCATCCTTTTATCGACTTAACCCTTTAAAGTTCACACTAAGAGAAAAATGTTTCTTCTGACAATATAATTCCATGTTTTTTAACAAATGGTTGAGATGACAGTTACTGATCTAGTAACAATATTGAAATGGTGCAAATTTTAAACAGTAATGGGATAACCAACCCTTTTTTTAGGCATTACATAGCCAAACTGAGTGTTAGAGGTAGCTACGGCAGGTTTATTTCCAGAAATTTCTAATGAAATTGATTACAGTCACTGAAAAAAAATGCCCTACCAAATAATACATCAGGCTGTCAAAGGGTTAAATCACAATCAGACATGAGTTAAAGAAGAGGAAATGATCTAACTGGCATTAAGTATCGAAATTTTCTGCAGAGGAACTCTTGATCTTCCTTCATCATCCAGTTATTGACCAAGTTTCCTGCTATGATCCTCCTTCTCCTTTCCTACTCAAATCAATATCCGCCCAATATGCAAGCATTATCCTGAGCATCAATTAATGATTCATGACTGCGTCAGGTACGGGTTTCTGCAGGACTGTGCAGGACTTTATGTTCTATAAAGACCGTTGGAGAATCAACAACTGACAAATGTATTGATACCATCAATGATGAACTTCATTAGAAATTTAATCAAATCAAGTTTGAAACCCCCTTATCTCTCCAGCTCTAAAGGTATTGACCGACCTCGGAAATGAAGTCTTCCTTCATCACTTATCAGTTTATTGAGCATGTGACAACAGTCTTCGGAAAAACTGCAGACAGTGACTTTGCTTTTTTTGAATAATGCAATAGATGAGGAGAAGATGGAAGTCAGATATCTGCCCTCATAATTCAGTGACAGCTACTTTTACACAGTGACTGATTTCACTACATTAAAAGCAATCAAGGTTCTTCTACAGGAATGGAGCCTAACCCAATCAGCTTTCATTTGGTAATACCCAGATCTTTCAGTTCCACCTGCGTTTAATAAAACAGGTTGCAGATAAGTTCAATCAGTTTCATTTAGTTGCTGTTGAATTTAGTCTAAAAAAATATAAAAAAAAATAATAATGGCAACATTTAATCTTTGCTGGTGAATTCGAGCTGCAATCTGCCTCAAAATCCAATTAAACTAAAAAGTCATTTTTGTGCATTAGCAAACAAAAATGCTTTCACAATTCTGTTGCCAGAACCTGAGATTAAGAGTTACTGTTCAAGCTCAACTGAAAGAAAGTATTGACTTAATGCACCGTTAAACTTCTCCTTTGTTCCTCCCACACCATCAGGTGGTCATCATGATGCAAAGGCTTGAGATCTTTTTTGGATGGATGTTACAGCTAATCGTGAAAATATTGAGCGCACTAGGAGGCTAACATTTCCCTCTGTGTTCCTCCTACGTCTTCAGTTAGTCATTATGAGGGGTGAGTCATTAGGACAGAGAGATCGTTCATGCAGAGACAGATCATTACCAGAGCCCACCTTTTTGTCCTTATTGAACAGGGAAGTATTATTTTCACACCTGAGTGTCATTCATTTTCAGGAGGGTGAATGGCAGAATGGAGCTTTATTCATGGGCAGATATTCTTTAAAAACAGAACACAAAGGACTCTGTTTCTTTTACACCATTCTGCCTTCCAATTTTGTGAGAATGATTTATTAAAGCTTGCATCTCTATGTTCGACCAGAGCTGTCCCAGATGTCGTCATGTACCAGAGCAGAAAGATGCCCTGATGACTAATGGAAAAGAAAAATGACAGACACAGATTCAGTTTTTAATAAGCTCTGGGAATTTTTATCATGTTATTTAAGTTTCAGCATCAACAACCTGAAGAATACGATTAATTTAAAGTAAGATAAAAAATTTAAAGTAAAACCGTGTAATTTTTGGCCACTAGGGGGCTAAACCTGTTTCTTCCCACCAATGTTGTTTTCGTCAGTGATGACGAAGACGTAATTATTTCATTGACAACCCTTTTTTTCATGATGATAACGAGACAGTGACGAGTTTAACGTTTCTCTTTGATGACGAAAACATGATGAAACGAGCTTGAGTTTTTCGTTGACGAGACGAGACGAAAATGTTATTGGGTGGTCTGTCAGACATTCAGAATCTGAGATTTCTGCCTGTTGTGCTGTAAACTGTCTGCACAACACACCTGCGGTCAATCACACACAGACATGCAGTTGAGTTTACTAATTCATTGATGGACCACGGCAGCAGCGTCAACAAAAGGGCTTGTTGGTGGGAAACCGTGAGACATACTTTCAATAGAATCCATCAGAAAGAAAAACAGAACGCTTTGTATGGGAGACAGCGGTAAAATGTGCCAGCATTTACCAGCAGCAAAGTAGTCAAGCACGGCGGCACATTTACAGCTAAAATAAAATAAACTATAATCAAATATTGCTTTACAAAAGGAAGTAGGCTAAAATAGCATCTGTAGCCTTGTTTGCCACCGAAAGGAACTAAATCTAAACTTTAATTTGCGCAGCCTGAATATTTGTTTCTAAAAAAACGATTAGTCTGAAGCGATGGAGATAACACTCAGACAACATGGCATAAGTTATGCTATATGAAGGCCAGAATATCTATACTGTCATGATGACCATCTGTACTATTACTGAGCAGTTTAAAACTATTTAGCCTATTGGCTCCTGCTGCTGCGGCATCAGCGCAACCCGTTCAACATGGTCTGAGAACGTCGGGAAACTAAAAATAGAACAGAGCAAGCGGTCAAAGTCTGTGGTTGATAAAATAGACAAAATTTAAAAAAAAATTTCACTGTTCTTTACATATGCTACTAAATGTTAGGATTATTTTTTAATAAAAAAATTCACATAGTTTTGGGAAAAGTCAGGGACCAGCAAAGCTTCATGATTTTATTTTACAGTTATTGAATGTGCAAATTTCAATTGTTAAAAGACCAATTGTTTTTTTCCCTGTTTATATCCTACAAAAACTGATGAAAAATAAACTAAAACCCTAAAACTGGACTAAAACTATCACATATTGAAATCACTAAATGTGACTAAAATTAATATGTATTTTCGTCAAAAAGACTAAAACTAAGACTAAATCTCAAATGGCTGTCAAAAACAACACTGCTTCTCTTCAGACACGTGTTCACCTTCTTACTTTGTTCAGATTTGACAAAGTTTCAAGGAAAACGTAGCATGAAGCACAGCCCACTGTGTTTTATGCTGTAAAGCGAAGCGCTCCAGGTCACATGATTCCATGAGAGACGGATCCACTCATACAAAGTTAAGTCTGGTTTCTGAAGAGGGCAGCCCCCCTCGGAGCGCCGACATGTGTCAAACACTTTATTGATCCCAGAAACCATCAATTAATACTCACATTAATCTGATATTTGGGTGAAAGGTTTAATTTTGGGTGAAATTAAAGATTTGGGACCCCCAGTGGCCGAAATTTACACAGTACACCTTTAAACAAACAAACAAAAAAAAAAACAAGCACAACAGAAACAACTGAGAATTAAGAAAATAGCTACAACCCCATCAAGCAAAAATAAAAAAGCAGCTTGTTTTAAAATGTTTGTAAACCAAAAGCACTTTTATTCACATGAATTGTACATTAAAAATGAAAGTGTGCAATGCTTTACCTTTGAATTTCATGCAGAATTTTGCACACAACACTGCGATCAATCATGATTAATCACAGAAAATCATGCAGTTAGTTCAATATTTAAATTGCCGCCCAGAACTGGTTAACTTACATCAAAAGCAAAAGATTTAAAGAAAAAAAGGTGAACTATCATGCTACTGAAGACCTTTTATTTATTAACATCCGTTCAAAAAAATCCAAAGTATTTATCTATTAATGTTAAGACCCATTCATTCATGAATAAGTCTGGCTTATTTCACTTATGAGGCACAGAACCGATGTGGAGATCTTTAACCCTTTTAACTCCAGAGAAATTTTTTGCTACTTTTGGTCTAATTTTCTTTTCTTTTTATGTAAAAATGCACAGCGAACCCTTTAAAACACAGTCAACATATAGACATTATTTTTTTCAGGACACCCTCAGTTGTCAGATTATGAGGCTAAAATGATGTGAAATAAATGTATCAAAACTACAGCACCATAAAGACCAACCAAGACAATAAAACTGAATTTATTACTAACTGTACTTTGTAGAAATAACACACAGATGAAAAGTGACCAAGCCTTTTTCTCTCAAGTCTTTGTTTTAAGGAAAAAAAAACGTTGTTTATGCTACTATTGATCTATCCTTGCAAAACCAATCCAACTCAGCTCATTTTTGGTAGCACGATGCGTTAAAAACATCTTTTGTTTTTTCCCACCATAGAGGACCATTATTTTATTATGTTCTTTGCAAATACACACAGAACTTTCTTGTCCCTTTTTGACATTCTGATTCTTCTGATTGGACATAGCCATCAGTTTCAGCAATCTAATTGGTTGTAAATTTGACAGGAAGTTACTTTATCACAATTTATGGGTCAAAATAGAGATCTTTTAGCTACATAGTACTGATAGTGATTAAAATGGGATAAATAATGGTGTTATCATGGATCACTCGTTGTGGATTTACCATAGTCTCTCAGAATAAACATTTCATTTTGCAGCTGGATTGTAAACCTCCTGGATGGGATATAGATGCCTGGAAAATGTCCATAGATCGCCTAGAGGGCAAGTTATTGATCACAATTTATGCCACAGAGTTGCACACTGCCTTTCCTAAGAAATTATTGACAACATAAGCAATTGTGCTCAGGGGCGCTGGCGATCCAGCAGAGTTTTATGGGTTAAAGCTCTATTTGCAGTTTTGTGTTATTTATACACATAATATTTAAAATACATGAATCTTTAAAAAAACATATGGATTGATTATATTTCATGAAATATAAATGAAACAGCTCCCTGTAATTACTTTGCTTAGGAGGGTGCACACCGTTTAGTGGACTGTGCGGTTCAGGTTGAAAATTTGGTCTTTTCTCTTTTTTTTATTTTGCAAATTATTTGAAATATGAAAACTGGAACAGTTTCATATTGAGATCATTTTTTGTAGAGGGTTATGGTTTAGCATCAGTGGCTAATTAGCTTATCAGTGCAAATGCATGTTACCAGCATGTTACCAGTATTTCTCCATCGTCCTATTCTGACTCCTTCAAAGCACTTACTTTTTCCATATTTTCCTCATGTTAAAAAAAAAAGTTGCAACTTGCCAACAAGCCTAAACCAGTCGGAGCCCTTAGCTTTTAAACTATTTATTTAACTATTAGCTATATATTCCTCAAACTCACTGAAAACATCACACATACTGGACAATGTAAACAAGACGCTGTTCGCTGCTGCGGTGCTGAATCCATCCACCTGGCCGTCAGGTGAAGAGGATCGTGTGCTCTTTGGCGACACCAAGGTGCTTTAACTGCACAGAGCACTTCACGTTAATTCCACGACCCCTGTACGTCTTTTGAAGGACTTTAGACAGTACAAGCACCAAAGCAGCATCGGCAAAAACCTTCAAAAACTGATGGCTGCAGTTTCCACGCTCCCAGTTTCCACAGCAGTGCGAAAGGGGATTTAGCGCAATGAGGGAAATTTTAATAGAAGAGAGAAACAGGATGATGTTACAGACTCTCAACAACCTTCTCTTCATCTCCATGGATGGCCCGGAGGTGGACTGTTTCCCCGCAGAAAAATATGTAGAGCTGTGGATCAGAGAAGGCCGACATGCTGCTGCTGATGCCACCACGGGGAAGAGGTAAAAAAAAGCCGAAATCCCACCCCACACCAGACTGTGTGAAATAAGTGGCTTCATGGTCTACAAGCAAAGTGGTATTATAACGACTCTCCTTTTAATTTTCCATATTTTTCTTCCAGTTTGGAAAGGGTGCATGAAAAGTTCAGCCAATGCATAAGCCTGTTGTTATTTCATGAATAAAACATTTGAAAATATCCCCCCCTCTGTTTTTTTCACAAATCGCACACTGGATAATATATTGGAAATTTGTGAGAATCCAATTGGATTTTTCTCATGTGCGGCTTCTAAAGAAGTAGCAGAACACAAATGACTCAAAATGTGATGCAGCGATCCAATAAATCGAAGAACAATAAATACTGTAAGCTGCAAAATGATAGTTCCTCTGTTTCTAGACATCTATTAAATCATATCGTACAGGTGTTTCCTGAGTCATTTCCAATAGAATACAGCATGTCTTTGTATGAATGGGGGAAGTGAAGGGCAAATAAATACAGTTTTTCCTCAAATCAAACCCTATTTTCGCCACACCAGGAATTGTATCCACATCTCTAAAAGCCATGGACAGAAACCCCTGCAGGGTCTGAACTTTTCCCAGCAGGCTGCATTTGCTGTAATATGAAATGGAATCAATATGGTTGTCATGCAGAAACACATTCAGAAGCTCACTCGAGGTAGACTTCATTCTGCATCCACTTTAATCTTTCCCTCTTTCAGAAGGAATAGATAGAAGTGAAAGGTGGGGGGGTGGGTGTGGGCTCTTCTTTCTTACTTTTTCATGCACACGCATTAGGAACATGCACACCATGGCCATTCAGCCAGGCAGGGAGGTGAGTAATGAATGGTTTTAGTGAAGAAGACAGCTCACCTTCTTCCCAGCCTTTCTCAAGGAGACTTCTGATCATTGTTGTCAACTACAGCTTAGCATTTGCAATGGATACAGCAACGTTTGATGGTGTGTATATATGTGTAATTTGAGAGAGAGAAATGTGAACATATGTGAGATCATCGGGTGGAAACAGACAGGGGGAGTTTATATCTTTATTTGCATGTGTGTGATACAGATTGTGTCTTTGGAAGTCTGATTTTGGGTATGTGAGAACGCGGTCCTCCCCCTGCACCTTACATCTGTCTCCCATTACGATTAGGACAGACCCACTGATAGATGTATAATGGACTTTCCTGTCTGTGTGTGTGGGTGCGCACATGTGTGTGAAGGGAGCATTTAGCAGCCAATCAATCAAGAGCTGTCAGATGGGTAAGTGTGGGGAACAGTGTCACAAAGGTGATATGCACATGCACGCTCAGGCTCATGCGCACAGATATGCGGCGGCTCACAAGCATAATCAGAAGAGCGAAACTTCAGGCAGGACATGGAGAAAAATTACACGGGGAGGTGATTTTAGCATTCAAGTGGAACCTTTATGCTTCTTGTTTATATGTTCAGTAATTTTAATCAACGTACCATAACATAAGTTCTTTCTTAACAGGTCCTCAAATCTAAATAAAGAAAAATTTTGGTGACTCATCAACCGTGTGGGATTTGTCTTTGTGTCAAATACAAGGTTAAATTTAGCCAACTAGATCCTCAACTTGTGGGAAAACTGATGATTAGGGCAACAATCACAGAATGGTGCGGGCCAATCCAAACCCAAGGAACCAAGATCCATTTGGATTTGGGTCCACAGTCTGGTCCTGTTCTATTATCACTGTTACATGGATCTATTTGAAGCAACAGTGCATAACTTTCCTACCTTTAACCTCTGTGCTTCTGATCCATTTTAATGACACTGACATTCATTATTTACATTCCTGCAGTTGTTGTTGTCCTGCAGCGTCCAGAGGCAAAGAAAAAACACACTTCACAACTTTTTGTTTTCATCCTGAGGCATCACATAACAGCTGTGTTTTGTTTTACGACACCATGTCATATGCTAGCAGCTAGATATCAACATGATGGATGTTTTGAATGTGCACCATGACTGATTCAGCAAAGAAAGACAAAAGGACATCAACAGAGGAAGAGAGGAAAAGAAAGAGTCAATATTAAACTGACTTTTACTGGTTGAAGCTCAGAGAAGAGAAAGGATTCAAGACAGAAGCTGAATGCCTTCGTTTTATAAACCAACTGGCACCAAAGAGGTATTGGCCTGGTTGAGCCTATCTCAGTTTTCACATAATAATTGTTATCATTTCTGCAAATTTGTAATGGTCCCATTTTACCTGTATAAAAACAGCGGGGTTAGACTAACATACATGTCATATTTTCATTATTTAATAGTGTCTGTGTCGCCTTGATAACTTCATATGGATGCATCCCTCTGTGCTCTGGGGACATTTTCATTTTAAGCCAGATAGAAAGAGACAGTCCGATGAGTTGGAAAGGACAACTCCAACAACACGACTTCTGAGTCTTAGGAAGATGTGTAAACATATAAATGTGACCGAATCAGATGGCATGCTTTGAGAGAATTGTTGTAACTTGTGTATTGAAATAAGATGTCATATCTGCTATGTGCATTTGTGTGTGCCTTTAGTCTAAAAAGCAAAGTGGTAAATGGCTGATATTCCTAAGGTATGGTTTTATACTAAAAAAATTCAAATTCATTGTCAGCTAAAGTTTAAAAATCAGTACAGATCATACAGAAATGATCTCAATGCATAGCTTTGCTTAAAGACGAACTCCATAACCTTAAATTTCCATGTTCCGGACTCATTTGTCGACACAGTGACAGCAATTATGTGCATTTCTGGAGCCGTCGCTGCCCAGCAGATAAGACTGCCTTTTACTGGCTGGAGAGAGTTCACAGTAGAGGTGGGATGTAAGATGGATGTCCAGTTAGCCATCGATAGGGGGTGTGTCTCTGAGAAAATTGCAAAAGTGCGTCTTTAAGGTGCTCCTTGCAACAGAATATCTAAGAATCTGAAACCATAAACTCGTTTCAAATGATCTGCATATGCAAAAGTTTCCATGGAGGTGAAAGGTCAGAGAGATGAGGTCAAACTCACATCAGAGAATGACGGTGAAAATAAATTAGCTATGCTAATGTTAGCTATTGTTACATCTTACTTTATCATTAGAGATGCAACAAAATAGCCTAATGGTGCGTTCAGACCAAACGCCTCGGGAGCGTCGGGAGCGTCCAGTTTACATGCAAAGTCTATGGCCGACGCG
>JAOXYM010000017.1:24707455-24720142 GCA_028567055.1 Leptatherina wallacei
TACGAGCGTCAAGCGTCCAACTTTGAGCGTCAGGCGCGTTCTTGACGCTCCCGAAGCGTTTGGTCTGAACGCACCATAAGTGTTAGCAAATCCAGTTTGTCATCTGGTTTCATACGAACTTGGTGAGAGGTGTGGATTATGAGTCCCAGATGCTCCTATTAGCTTGGAAAAAAGTTTGCTTTAGTTTATCTTAAACCAGCAAAGAAAAGAAAAAAAGTCAAAAGCTGCCCGATTCTGCTGACACAGCAGAAAATCTTCTTGGATAAAAGTCCCAATGGATTTGTTTGCAATCAAAGTATAGTATATGGCGTTGACAAAGAAGACTGTGGAGGAGCTCTCCCCAGTTCCTGAACAGATCTGTGAATTTACCATTCAGAAGCAAAAGCTTTGACAGCTTCTTGGCTTTATTCCAGCCATAGACGACTGGTATTTTTGTTCTTTTTAGACACACAAACAGAGAATCTACAAAGGCTGATGTGGAACTGGGAACCCAAACTCAGACAGAAAATAAAAGTCACTCACCGCTGTCACAGCTTATTGCTAAAAACACATTTATATTAACAAAACACGGTACGAACAATCTTATACATTATGTTAAAATCCAAAACCTAAACTATAGTAATTCACTGAATTCCAAAATGATGAGGAATCAAACCACAGAAACATCAGATTTTTTCCACCTCTGACACAGTTTTTGAGTATTAATTTTTCAATGACACACTTTGAATTTTCTTATTACTGGGGCAGATAGATCTAATGGCAGTTCTTCTTGGAAATATTGTTACATTTTTATCACTGTCTTCCTTACAAAATATAGGGAGGAAAATTTCTGTCCGAGAAGATTTAATTAGATTGAAATTTATGTTATTTTACTTTTTAAATTAATAGATTGTTTAAATTTAATACAGTGTTATTATCACACAATGCTTTTTTATCTTCAATTGGCTTTCTTGGAAATTTGTTGGAATAGTTTTATAAATTCAAGTCTGACTAATTCATATGTGGAACTGTATCCTTCCTACAGTCTATGTTGTAGGTCTCAATATCCACATAGCAGTGCTAGGAATGTGTTTCTCTAGAAATAAGTTGTAAATAAGAAAGGCCTCGCAAAAAGTGCCCATAAAACAGTTTTCCTCATAGCCCGTTATAGTTAGTTGTCAGATATTTTATTTTTGCTGTGACTCAGTGTTCATGTGTTGCATTGGGTGAAACAAAACGACTCTGCTATTTGATTTCAGAAATCAAAGCATCCAGAGTGAGATGCACATGGATGTTTTTGTTGCTCAAACTCCCTAAAATCAATCTGGATATGCCCAAAAAAAGAAAAAAAGGATTTGGACCAGTTGTCTGAACAAGGCCTTTGTGAATCCACAGAGATTCAATCCACTTTGAAAAAGCTGATTTTACAAGATGGTATTACTCTTGTCTGTTTTCACTTTACTTTATTGCTTCTCTCTCACGTCTCCCCCAAAACAAAAAGAATACACGAAAAGACTGACAGATGTCCAATATGGGCGAGTCCGACCTTAGAGATATAAGAGCAAAAATGTACTGGCACGCCCTTAGATACAGATCCCAAAGATGTGTGTAGGCTCATATCCCGTTAACACAGCAAGATGGGAGGAAAACAGCGAGGCTGAAAAAGCCTGAATGAAGCAACTCTTAAGGTATATATGTAAATATATCCTACATACAAGTCTTTACTTGTATGTAGGATATATTTAAAAAATCTTAATATGCACATTGTTGACTTTTATTTGACAACAAGAACAAACTGATTTTAACCCTTAGAACTCCAAGCTTTTTTTAATATATTTATTTTGCTATTTTTGGTCTGCCTGATTTTCTTCTATCTTTGTCTAATGTAAAGATGAATGTAGAACCTCAATCCTTCTAAGCACAATCAACATACAGACGTTAACTTTTCTTTTTACACCCTCATTAGTCAGATTATAAGGCAAAAAATTACCTAAAATCAATGTATCAATAGATATGGCACCATAAAGTCCAACCAAAAACTACCCAAACAGCATGTATTGCTAACAGTACTTAGTAGAAATAACACACAGATCAACAATGACCAAGCCTTTTCTCATTTGCGAGCCATTCTCTCAAGTCTTGGTTTTCAGGAGAATACATATTGGAATTGACACAAACACACAACAGAAACTATTTACATATTTACATCTTTTCTTCCAGGTATTTTTATTTATTTTTTTTTTGCTATTTTCAGTAATTTACGCTACAATTTACCTACTATCCTTACAAAAGCAACTCAGCTGGTTTTTGGCACCAGTATGTGTTAAAAACATCTTGGCTTTATTCCAGCCATCGAGAACCATCATTTTTTGTTCTTTTCAGACACATGTGGAACTTTCTTGTCACTTATTCATCTTTGGCTGCTCCTGAATGGACATTATTGCCCATCTAGCCTAGCTGATTGGTCAGAAGTTTGACAGGAAGTGGGTTCATCATCATTTTCAAGACAAAATAGAGGTTTCTAGTGAAAGCAATCTTTTTATTTTTGTAAAAATGTAATCAATCATAGTGTTGTAGCGGATCACTCATTGCAGATTTACCATTTAGTTTCTGAATAAACATTACATATTACATCTGAACGTCCTGGATAGGATATATATGTCGGGAAAACACAGCCATAGATCACCTAAAGGGTAAGTTATCAATCGAAATATACATGACTGAGTTAAACGCTATTGTTCCTGAGACATTGTTGACAATATAAGCAATATCTCTTAGGGTCACCTGCACTCTAGCAGAGCTATGAGGGTTAATTATATAAGTTTTCACAGAGATAACCTCATCAATCAGAAGAACTTAAAAAAAAAATTCTGTGATATCTGGTCAAAACCAAACTGAAGGAAGAAGATTTTCCTTTCTCCTGATATTGCTAAATTCCAGACCATTATGACTCCTGCTAAATTTGCATTTAATCTTGTGTGAACCACAGGATCCCAATCTCAATGCAACCCATTAACTATAAGAGTGGACTAACATTTCATCATGTTTCTCCTGAATCTGCAATTTATAGTAATATGGAAAATTATTATAATTTGAAATAGTCATTAATACTCCAAAGCCCCTGATCCAGTGCCCTCTGGACCTGCTATTGCACTGAGCCACCAATTAAACCGGTTTAACTGCCTGAGGGCGCTCCATCAGTGAGGAAACATATGACACAATAGTGAGTCCCATAAAGAAAACTAATACATGTGTAATTTGCACGGTTATTATTGTAATAGCAGTCATATCAGATGATCGGAAATGTCTGATATGAGTAGTATCTGGAACTAATACAGATCTGTTTACTAGGGGAAAATACCAGACCCCAAAGCAGCCTGATGTCTCCATGAACATCTTGTCCGTATTACAAGACTTGGTCTTCTTTAATGCAACACTGCATCTTTCTGGCTTGTGAAAAAGATCTATGTAATCCATCCTCCTTGCCAATAAACTTGGTCAAATATAGCCATGCAATCTTGTGATTAATTATAAAATATCTGTTGTTCCATGGTAAAACAGGAAGCAGTTTTACTAACTTGGTTCTTTACTGGGATAAAGTTCCCTTTGTTTCCACACATTTGCACACATCATGCGTTCCAGTTGTCCTCGGAACAACAAAAGTACTTTCCGAGGGAATCTTGCCTGAAATGAAGAAGGGATCTCGGAATTCCGAGCTGGGACCTCGAAATCCCCAGAGGACACCAGAATACCAGATTTAAAAATGGCCACGCCATGGGCCACTTGTAGTCCATTGTTGTCTTTATCAAAAATCTTTTTAATACATTTTGTGTCTGTTAGGTTTCTCATATAAACAACAGTGGATTGTTTTTTTATCAATAATTACGTTGTAATGGCGGGGCTTGAAAAATCGCATTAATATGTGCATTTTATTATTTAATCATCAATAAAATTAGATGGAGTTCTCAAAGAGCACGTTTTTACAATGGCTCTGTGATTTTCCAGTTTTATACGCCATTTGTAAACGCTCATAAATTGGCTGTTTTGGAGGCATCCATTTTTTTCAAGTTGTTCCAACTGGAACGCCAACAAACTGGTAATGATGTCACTTACTCTCACCCACTTGGAATTCTGAGACAACTGGAACCCGCCAACATTTACCACTCTACCAGAAAAATTGGCCTGTTTGGAGGTTGGGATGGTAGATGGCCTTAAGACTCTGACATTACAGCAAGAGATTGTTCATCCAACTCGTATCGGTGAGAATCAGACCCATCATTTATAATTAAACAGTTATTTTAAGTAGATTATCAGAGCTTTATCCCCTGAATTGTTGTCCTCCCTTTTTCTTTTTTCCTTGATTTTTAATAAAATGTTGAATGAAAGTATTTCATACAAGCGTAGTGATATTTACTGAAATCAGAACAGATACAAATTCTGAAATTTTATGTTAAACATAAACAGATACTTAAAGAACCGTAGCTTTATTATATAATTTAACATCATAACCAAAACATTTCAAACAACAAACTAAAATAATATTTTCAATAAAAAGGATTAATTACAGTAACATGTGAGAACATATAATCTCTCATGTATATAATGCATATATATTTCTTATTAGCCAAAAGCAGCCACTGATGGTAGCCAAACGCAAACACTAGAGCGCCACTCATCAACTTGAGTGTTTGCTTTTTTTATATTATTTTCTGATGATGATGCATACATTATACTCTATCATACTGTATTTCGTGGAAGCACTCCAACCCCCTTCCATGTAAATAAAAATACTTTGGCCTGATGGTTTGTGCAGCATTTATAAGATTAAATGAAATGAGAAGGTGAAAAAGCTCAAATTAGAGAAAACATTGAAATACTTCTCTGGTGAGGCACAATGGCAACAAAATACACACAGTCACACGCTCACAAACCCAATGTGACCTCTGCAATGAAGAAAAAAATAAAAGACTATCCACCCATCTATCCATTGTTTATACTGTACCTGCTTATTCCGATACAGGGTGGCGAGGGCACCAGAGCCTATCCCAGCAGCTACTGGGCAAGAGGCAGGGTACGCCCTGGACACGTTGCCAGTTCATTGCAGAAAGAAAGACTAAAGAAATTTTTGAAAAAGGAAGATAGAAACATGATGGTACAGGCTGACTTTAGGAATAGACTTTTTTAAAGAATTAACATTGACTAATTATATTTGTGTGCACAAAGAAACCAGCTGGATGGATGACAGTGTTATTTTGAACAGGACACAAAGTCACTGAAGGGGTTTATGAAAATGATGTGAATCATGCCAAATGGCATGTACACAAATCTGCCTTTGTTCCTTCCAAAAATGACTGTGCAAAGTTCTAAAGCTCATCCCTCCTGTCAATTATTGTCCAATCAACAAAGGCTAATCCCGTTGCAAGTAAGAATGTGCAAGGGGATTTGTGGGGTCAAAGTTCTGGTCACAGAAATGGGACATCCTCAGGATTCATAACAAATTTAAAATGATGGAGTGGCTGTTATTGCTGCTAGCTGAAAGACATTTAAAACAAGTGGTTTAACATGGAAGTGCTCTGTAAGGTGGATGTGCATCAGTATGGCTGCCACAGTCAGGTGAAAGCTGGAGCTGACTGCGCAAAAAGAAAGGGTGGCTAATATTGCTTCCAAGTACCGTGCCCAGTTCTGATGCAAGAGAATAGCTTTTGATAATCTAAACCGGCTCATAAGCCAGTGATCATCTTGGACTAATAAATCAATGTGACCTGCAAACACACTCTCACTCTGTGATGTCCTCCAGCAGCAGGAACATCCATTGTTTATGGAGTGGACACTTTATTTACGAAGCCTTTCACAGGCCACAGCTTACAGGCTACATATTATTGATTTAATAACACGTTGTCCATGAAATTTTCATTCTGATCCGTTACCAAAACTGTTCTCCTCCAGGGGTTCTGACAAAATGTCTATACTGTATGCAACATGTTTGCTTATGAATAGTTTGTGAAATAGTCTAAGGGAAGAAAATATGCCACCCACAGCTTTCAAATTAAAATCCTTCAGTAGGCCGTCTGGTTCGTGCCTCCAACAGGTCTTTCATAAGGTCTGTTTTAGTGCAAACTATGCTTTTATAACTTATTTATACCTGACCTTAACCACACTGATCAGCCATAACATTAAACCACTAACAGTGACTGTGCTATGGGCTGGAAAAAAAAAAATTGGGGGGAGGATTTTGATACCTTCAACCAGTTACTCCCAACCTGGGGTCCATCATATAACTCAGAAAAATATACCATATAACAATATTCTACAACACATATCCTTAGTCAATAATAAAAAAAAGAAAAGCTACTTCTTGTCAATTCTTGTAAATTAATTATCTTAACTTTGGGTTTATTAAAGGACACGAAAGGAATCATTCTGTGTGGCAAGAAGCTAATGAAAGCATAAGAATAGTTTCAGTACTGGGTGGTGGGGTTCCACGGTATTTTGGTAGTTACATGAAGGGGGTCATCGAGAAAGATAGATTAGGAACCACTGCCTAAATAAAAAAAAACATCACACTGATAATGCATGGAGGTTGTAAACTTCCCAGTATAATTTTACCATATGTTCCAACTAATCCAGTTCAAGTAATGGTGGATAATTAGAGTGTAGAAAGGGTATATGATTCAAAATTTGTGGGTGTGATGTTTGACCATAAAATCTGCTCGAACCTGCAGGGAAACATGTAGAAACAATAACAGCAAAGAGTGTTGCAATATTGGGGAAAAAAGGGTATTACTGACTTGAGTTACTGTGTGGTGATATGTTGTAACACAACCCATATGCACAAAAAGAGCAATTAGCATAGTTTGTACGGTCGGATATCTGGAAAACACACAAGTTAAATCTATTGAAATTTAAGGATCAAGTCAAATTTAACTCAATTTGTTCACATTGTTAAATTCATATTCAAGACAACCGTATAAAAGTCTACAGTAAACAGTGATTTTTGAAAACTGAGAAGTAACATTGAGTTGCTGTGTTTTGAAACTTTACAGTTAACAGCAGTTCAGCAACAGTTGATGTCTGTCTTTGAGATACATAAATGAGAATGAAGAAACAAGAAGGAAATGAAAGCATCAACAAACAGGATGGAAATAGTTGAATCTTTGCCCATGAGGAGTGCTACGTGGACTACCAACAGCTGGATCATCCAAATAAGCTTAAATGTAATCCCACTGGACAGAACAATTGGTACACACACACATAAAAACCCAGCACAATACAAACAGAGCCACTGATGATCTGCTGTCAAATACGAGCAAAACAATCCACAAACAAATATTTGTTGTGACAGGGGATACAAACCAAATGCTAATTTGCAGACACCACAAAGGATTAAATCTGTTAACAGCAGCAAGATTGACTGCAAGAGAACACGATGAGAGGAAAATCACTGAAGAAACTATTTACAGAAATATACAAATCAAACAACACAGAAATTAAAGCAAGAAGCAGAAAAACAAATAAAGAAATGTTCTAAACCGAGCATAAAATGATGTTCTGGGGTGAGGTCTGGGTGAAGAGTGCAGCGAAAAGATTTCAACCGCAATTTTTTGCATGAATCTGACAATTGAGTTTGACTTCCATCAAACACACGTGTGCACACACATACTACATTCATTTCCTGTCCGCTAACCTCAACCATCCTGCAGCCCCGTGACGTGTTCCGACTGTAGAGGATTTATTTTGTGGACATTTGGTTCCAGTAAGAACATTTGGTTCTTATATTGTCAATACAAGAGTAGATGCACAACATCTGTTGCTCTATTGCAGGGGAAATAGACGTATCATTATTCATGAAACTGAATTCCAAGGCAGATAAATTTAAGCTTCTGGAGAGAGCCCAAAAGTTTGCACATGTTTGTTACCTTATAGACTTTGAATCTCCTGAATTCATCTGTTTAGTTGGAAATTTTTCCATATGGTTAACCAACTGCTCAAAGAAAATAAAGGGAACGCTTAAACAACACGTCTTAGATCTTGATGAATGAAATATTCCAGTGTGTTGAGAACAAAATAACATAAGAATGATCAATGGAAATCAAAATCATTAACCCATGGAGGTCTGGATTCAGAACTCAAAATAAAGGTGGAAAGATCAGATGACAGGCTGGCCCAACTTCTGTGGAAATTCCTCATGACTATTCAAAATAAGGCTGAGTGATGTGTGTGTGGCCTCCATGTGCCTGTATGCACTCCTGATGTGACGACGGATTTTCTCCTTAAGAACCTACAGTTACTCCAGAACTCAGTGGCACGAGTTCTGATGAGGACCAGAGGCCGAGAACACCTTAGACCAGTTATAAAACTGCTGCATTGGCTGCCCGTTCGTTTGAAAAATGATTTTAAGATTATTTTAGTTGTTTATAAATGTCTTAATGGTCTTGGGCCTTCTTACTTATCTGACCACCTTTTAGATTATAAACCCTGGACCCTGAGGTACTCTGATACCGGGCTTTTAGTTGTCAGAACCAAAACCTTTGGCAAGCCCCCTTTCCATCAATATGGCCCTCGACTGTGGAAAAGCCTGCCAGAGAACCTCAGGGCTGCAGAGACAGTTGATGTTTTTAAAAAGAGGCTCAAGACCTACCTTTTAAGTTGATCTTATTTCTTGTTTATTTTATCATAATTTTAATAGATATATTTTTATTGTTATTGTATTGTTTTACTCAATATGTTTGTATTAAAACCTTTATTTATATTTTATACCTGTTGCTTTTATTTGATATTATTGTTTTAACTTATTTAACTTCAGTGTTTCCTCACAGGGATCCCTCATACTGGGGGCCAAGCCTGCTCGGTCTGCACGGTCACCCTTGACTGGTTGGCTGGGGGTCCTGACCTCCGCCTGTCCTGATCTGGGTGGTTTCCAGTGGTGACACCCTCTGTGGTCTTGAGTGGGCTGGTTCCTGATGTGGACGGATCCCCAAGATATCGTTTCCTCACAGCAGTGCTAAGCCAGATGTTTATTTCCTTAAAAATATTCAGTTGAAGAGACAGAAGGGTGGGGCGGTGCATGTTACGTGTCTGTATGAGTGAATGTTAGAGAGATTATGATCAGGTTCTCTGGCTGATTTTGTGCCATTTTGGCAGATTTTTGCTATACCCCTCTTGCTATATTAACAAAGTATACTTTACCTTCAGCTACTTTGAAGATGCTTATATTTACAGTATTTGATGGTATAAACAACTTATAAGGCCATTTGTATTGTCCGACTTTGATCCAGGGAAATACAATGATTTTATCTATAGTTGATTAGTATTCGGACACTACTCGGATGTGCAGGTTAGGATGAGAGGAAAAAAATGAAAGTTCAGAATTTAGGGTCATTATCTTTGTTAAAGGGACACACAAATGATGTAGACTAGCCCTCTTTAATTGGCGGGCCACATGCCGCCCAGAACCAACTTCCAAGTGGCCCAGTCTATGATTCTGCCAAAAAAAAAAATCTAATTGATTGAGGAAATTGCAGTATGGACAATGAATGCAACACTTGTTAGCTTATAGCCAGATTAAACCCATAATGCAGAGTCTTGTTGTTCTTTGAACATCCCTAACATAGCAGCATTAGCGTGATACTAACATATCTGTCTCCACCCTTAAATGTAGCCCCTGTGTAACCCTATAAGGTATCAGCCCGATGATTCAAAATACGAGTTGTTTAATTGACAGTGAGAGCAATTAAGCAAAGACAAATAAGCCATGAAACTACCTGATATGTGAATGACAGTCAGTGTAACAGACACTATATTGCTTGTAAAGAATGACTATATGTAATTGTTAAAAATAATACCATATAATTTTCTAAATGAGTCATAATTATTTGTCATGGAGGTTAGGTTCTACTAAATGGTGATTTTCAGAGGATTCATCCTGATATATTATGAAAACAGATTTTATCAACATTATGATTCAGAATAGTATCAAACTACAACAACATGTAGTATATATATTTAACAAACCAATTAGATTTTTCAAATGTGAACAATTGTTTTTTTTAATGTTTAAAGTATTTTTGAACTTTTTGAAAGAAAATTAGAGACATATCTTGATGCATTAGAAAAAAAAACAATTAAATCTCCAGGTGTAATATAATATGGTCCCATCCATGCCTTGATATTCACCTGCAGGCCCTGAGCAAAGATGCATCAGAGAAAAAAAAAATCCTCACAGTTCTTTATTGTAAACTCAAAGCACATACAGCAGGTAAATGACTATGGATGAATAACTCTAACACAATCAGAGCAAACTGTTGAAGCTTTATCAAATGCTGCTCAAATGTGCATTCAAAACACACAACTTGGTCCAATTTAATTTGCAACTGAGAGGTGTCTGATAGCACACATTCAAAACACTTTCCGGACTTTTCTTAATCTCACTTGATAAATGAGCCGCGGTGTGGAGAAAGAGCACTTTCTGAGCACCCATAAACCCTCTAAACAGATTACAAAGACTTATGGGTAAATAGCAGCAGCGGGGGTGAAAAAAGTGAACATCCTTTTTAATAGAGCTTCCTGGAAGCTGAGTGCAGTCACATGATGCAACACTTTCTCTTCCCGTCACTTGCTGATGAGTAGAAAATGAATAAGATTAAGGTTTTAACACAGCTCTATGAGTGTATGTGGGGGTGTGCACGCATGTGTGTGTGTTAATGTGTGTGAAAAACTGCCAGTAGTAAAAGGGTGAGAGTGATATTATGATTCTGCTTGAGGAGGTTCAATTTACCCTGTTTTCAAAGTGGTTTAAGTTGCTAGTTGTTGTGTGAGGAATTGTCTGGATATTAGTGTGTATTGGTTCATACTAGCTACTCATCACATCCTCACTGTTAGCCTACTGTTTGCCTGCATGCACACTGCATCAGTTTTTAACAAGCCGAGTACTTGAAAATGGCTAATTTTGCACATATAGGGTCTTCTGAGACGTTTATCAAAAAGTTGTGGGATTCCTCTCAAAACAAGATGGAAAAAGTCAGTGAAAGTTTCAATAATAAAAAAGTATTTAAATGGGTATTTCGGTGTCTATGCATGATGCTTCCAAACCTTAGGCAAATATTTCCGATTATCTATTATCCTTAATATGATTTAATATTTACTTTGTCATTTTGATTGCAAACTGTGACCATGTGCTTTAGTTGTCCGACCTTGACTGAGTTTCATCAATGAATAAGTAAGTTGCAGCAGACCAAAGAAAGTTTAAATAAATATTGGATTTAAAAAAAAAAAAGAGAGGAAAAAAAATATCAGTCTGAGTACGAGGAGGGAGACTATGCTGATACTGATTGCTCAGTACTGCAAAACTATGCATCAAGTTAGTGCTTAATATAGTCGATGCATCCTAAAGCCTCATTTATTCTCTGCTAAATATGCATTTGCATGCAGATGGAGCCTTCTGTCCATCTTCTGCATCCTTTATGTGCATATTTTGGACCGTTTTGACAGAACTTGAAGATGCATACACAGACATAGCAAATTGAGCTAATGGGGCTATCCCCGCAGGTACTAGGCCAGAGGCAGGGTACACCCTGGACAGGTCACCAGTCCTTTGCAGCATTATGTGACACTATGACAATTTGAATGACATGAATTTACTTGGCAGAACAAGCGTCTACCACTGCCTTGCTTGATATTTCTGTAGATTTTGGTGATTATCATGTTGGAATCAAAGTAACCGGACCAAATGTGATGTTTTCATCACAGCAATCTGACAACTTTGAAAAGAGAGTTTAATGCATCAGTTAGCTGTTAAAGAGCTACCTGACTGCTAAGTAAACTGAAAATGTATACAAGTATAATAAAAGTACATTGATAGGGTGCCATGCTGGACAGCTTCCAGCTTCTCAGCAAGTGGGCAACACATTTTCTGATAAAAAACAAACAAACAAAACAAATAGGTCCTTTTTTTATGCTTATAAATATATCCCATGGGCATCATCCAAACTATCACCCCTAGAGACAGGAAGAGGGAAATACAGCTCATATGAGAGTTTCCACACTGGAAAAAGAGTTTACCCTTACACAAATTATTCTTATGGATAAATTAGGAGGGTAAGACCCTTCTAGCCCTATAAGATCGATGGGAGTGCTACCCCCCGAGACAAGGCATAACACTTTCAACCACCAGATGTGAGTTTAACTCCCAGATATGATGTGCAGTCATAAACACAAGAACACTTCACAGAAAAAATATCTTACTTCCTGAGATTTGGCAATAACCTTATTTCTTATGGGTTAGAAAACGATCATATTTAGGAGTTAAATATATTATTTTTACAATGCTTTCATCACTTTAATAGATGCTGTTCTGCTTGTTGCCTTAGTGACATATATACCCAACATGTTATGACACTTTGCCACTTCCTGTTGGAGTTTAGACAATAAAATAATTTAATTAGGTTAGAATTCCACACTAATCAGTGTAAAACACAACCTATGATAGTTAGACAGAATTTGCTTTCTTTCTACAATGACACCGTCACTTTACTGGACACTACATTAAGGCCCGGTCACACTGCGTTTTGCGGGCGTATCGCGGCTGAATCACGGGTAAAATTTTGCAATTTTTTTTTGCCCGTGGTTGCCCGCAGTGGAAAATGTGCAAAAAGCTGTTCACCCGTGGTATGCCCGCGAAACAGACGCCGGCGACTGGTCCGCGTCCTTATC
>JAOXYM010000017.1:24730699-24753424 GCA_028567055.1 Leptatherina wallacei
ATTTTTTAGTTCAATCAGATTATAATTAAATAATTTTTGTGCATGCAAATTTAACAAGTAATCCTACCTGAATGTAAGTCAATTCAATGCTAAGAATATACTTTCTACAATTGACATCTTATAGAATCAGAACTTATAATGAAAATCAGCAACCTGCCTGACACATTTTAATTACTAGTTGTATATGTTCAACATACATATCTGAAATGGATATTATATAAAAATGAGTAGTACACATTGAACACGAATGGCTTCTTCCATAGTATAAATTCTATGTTTCTATATTCTGACATTTTTTTTCAGTGAAAAGACATTAAATGAAAACCATTGAGCAACCAGTAGGGGTCCTTACACTTGTGTTCTTAGGTTAAGTCACTCTAACGACTTTTCTTTAATGTAACATTTTAAATTTTTCCATATTGATTAAAAAAATCTAACCAAGTAAGTCTTACAAACCCTACAACTTTCTACATCATTCTTTCATGCAACGGACATGAGCCAATGGGAGTGACCTTTAAACTGGTGGCAAGACAACCAGGAACTGCATCATATCTCAGATCTAAATGACCATACAGTTTGGTATTCATGCCCATTTTTTGTTACTGACTCACTTCTTGTTTAAAGCAGCAAAGCAAAAGTTCTAGCTTTTTTTCAGAAGTCTGCCCCCTCTGGCGACAAGTGGATGTGACGCCAATGTGACGCCATGCATGCGCATGGGCCGCTTCGACTGCGTTGGTCTTTGTTTACCTGCACTGCACTCAGTCCGAGCCCGGAGTTAGATGCACAAACTATAAAATCAATTTAGCTAGATTACATCATTTCACTGATAATTGTTTTATATTTTCAATGTCAAGACTACATCTTCATCGTCCAAGGCAACACAGTGGTTTGTGTTGTGAATATTAGTTCATTGTTAGCGCATCTAAAAATGTGTAAATATAGCCAGATGAATCAGCAATCGCCCGAAATCGGTACTCAGCCTACTGCCTTGTGCCTGCGAACTAATCACAGCCATGATGATATAAGAGTACAACAGCTTGCGCTAATAAATAAATAAATAAATAAATCAATAAATCATAGCATAGCCACGAGCCTTTGTTAGCTTGTATGCTAACGGTAAGGTTAGTGTTACATGCTAAAAACTTAGCATTGCAATATTATGTAGGCTACCCTGATTTCCGTCATACATCACATTTACCTTTTTAGTAAGAAGAGAGAAGCTGAGGGTCCTGTTTTATTCCCAGAGCAGATCGGACCTCCCTCCATTTATGGAAAGCTGCTCAGGTGTTGACTTTCGTTTTACTCCTGCGGTGGTCAGACTCCAGTTTGGCCCTTTTCGTCACACTAGACAATTTTTTTCTTTTCTTTGTCTTGCGTAGAGTATGTGTTGGTGTTTGAGAGGCACTTGAGGCCGCTGGTCTCTTGTTATCCATTTTTATCGTCAGTGTTGTCTAATGGCGGCGAAGTACACAATACAATACTGACAGCGGCCAGGTTAACGAGTATCCGCAGTGCGTCAACCCACACGCACGCCCCTGAAGACTCGAACCCGAATCCCTCTCATTGAGCATGCAGAAACAGTCCTATAGAGGCAACTGCAGTGAAAATAGATCGGCTCATCCTACACATCAGGCAATTGTAAGAGGATGATGGGGAAAGAAAATAATAGTATTTAGCATTTAAATTTGCGCAATGCACCTTTAAGCATCATGGCTACTTGGTTAAGATTTGGCACAACTGTTTCCTTCTATATGCTAACCCATGAAACTACTTTGTTAGGTTTAGAAAGGGATCATGGTTTGGGCTGAAATACATTGTTTCATAATGCTTACATCATTGCTAGAGATTGTATATTTTTGCAAGCAGGTCATTTCTTAACTTCTCCTTGATTTTAGTCAAAGATCATGCCTTGACATAAAACATGCCCATTTTCTATGTAACCCACAAGTAAGAAAGCTAAATTTTTTTAGATGAAGATTAACTTTGTAAAACCTTAGCTCCCCCAACTGGGGGAACAGATGATAACTGATGGTACCAAACTGCCAAAATGGCCATTTTGGAGACCTCAGATGAACTGTCTGTACTAAATCATCTCTCATTTTGCTGTAATGTTGACATATTGTATTATGATTTTATAGAGATTTAGAGCTAAAGTTGCATTATTTAGTTTTTCTTGGTGGGCACATACTGTTGGTTGCTTATTTGGATATGAGGCTGGTATGAATGGTCTTTGTGGCGCTGAAATCGCAAACATCTTGTCTGTAGCAGTCAATCATGTTGGATACTGTGCCAACTATCCTGTTGCTATGTTCCCTTAACTACAGAAACAGTTACAGCCGGAAACATAAATGTTAAAGGTGATTTATGGAGAATAAAAAGGTATGACTGAGCTACTGTTGAGCTACAGCAATGAGTAGTTAAGTGAACCACCTTTATACGCATGAAAGTGCCACAAATTATTAGCCCAACACTGATTCAGAGCAGGCAGTAGAGCTGACAAACCCATAAACTCAACAGCTCTGCCCTTATAAAACACAAGAGTTCCACCTTTCTTTCTTTTCCATCCGGAGTATAAACAATTGCGTCCATAATATCTGCTGCATGATGCAATCACCACGGCGATGTGACCCATTTTGTTTCCGTGGATAACTTACTTAGAGACACATTACACTGGATGGATGAATGGATGAATGGGTTGAACAGACAAGGCAGCAAAAGAGATGGATGGGATTAGGAGAGGGAGAACATAGCCAGGCAAATGGGAATAAAAGAGGAGAGGGAGAACAGAAGAGAGGATGGAAGGTAAGAGCCAGGGGAGGAGGTGGGATGGAGAGATGACATAAGCAGGAGGGGAAACTGAAAAAGTAAACTGTTGAAGTAAAAAAGAAGAAAAATGTTTCAATAAGAAGAGAGAACAGGAGAGGTCAAGTGAGGGAAGGAAAACCCAGTAAAAGAGAAGAAGAGATGAGTGAACGAGGGATTTAGAGAGTAGAGATAGAAGCAAAGCGATATTAGATAAACTAATTACAACAGACCCTTCTTCCTGCACCCTCACTGCTTCTGTCTATATCCATCCATCCATCTCTACTGCCGGTCATCGCCTCATTCGCTCCGACTTTCCCGGAATAAAAGCGTGATGTTTTCCCGCTGATAGCGAGCGGCGTTGCTTCCCGCAGGCTCTTTAAAGTGAAATCGGATCCGTGTACATCTAATCTGAAAGCTTTTAACTAACAGAGCTATGGGGTTGCCAGGTGGGTAAAGTATTTAGCAGTAGGGACACTTAGAGTGTGTTGGTGTGTGTTGTGGAGTGTGTATATCAGTGAGTGGGGAGCAAAGCATTTAGCGGTCGGGGTTCTCGTCGGACATCTCTTGTTGCACTGCATGTGCCTCATTCTCTGAGTTGTTGGGTTCTGTCTCAGTAAATCCAGTCTTTATGTGTTTGTGCATCTTCAGGCAAACTCACTCTCCAGCAAACTGAATGAGCATGATATATTTCAAAGTCTTTGTTCATGTTTGGGAATGATCTAACAAAATGGGTTTGTAGAACAGCCAAATGAATAGTAGGTTTTGCTTTTGTTTGGCTAATTTGCACTGTTGACTTTATTTTTCCTCAAACAACAGTGTGATAAAAAGGAATAACAAAGTTATTCTATTATTTTGTTACATTCTTGATGTTATTTTATATTGTTTACTTACAAAAAAGCTTAGATTAAAATTTCTCAGTTCTGCCGTTCAGTCTGTTAATTAGAAAATGTTTTATTTAACAAAAATCTTTAGACTATGTTTTATTATGATCATAATCATGATCATAATTAAAGGAAAAATCATTAAATGATTGTGAAATTTCAAGCAAAAAATATTGGTTTCGGCATTGATATCGGTACCGATATCGGTGATGCTTTCCCTGGATTTACTGGCATCGGATCGATACCAAAATTTGCTGTATAGCACAGCCCTACCGCCAGGAACTTTCAGAAGGGGTGGGGACACCATGCAGCCAATCACACGCGAGGAAATAGTAGGGTCATACCATCATGTAAAAGAAGGGAGGGCACACTCTCAGAAGACAGGGAGCAGGCCCGGACTGACCCACGGGAGGAGCGGAACAATTCCTGGTGGCTTGGGCCTGAAGTATCCTGAATGTTGCGTTAGAAAAAAACCCCAAAAAAATACCAAACACCCTACAAAAATCAAAGGGACCTCTTTAGAAGACGGGCAAATGTCTGAAACCTTTTGGTATTTTTAAAGTCCCCAGCAGCAGCAGCAGTCAGCCATGACAGCAAGTGAGTTCACCGTTAAATAAATGAGCAATAGCGGAGACACGACTGGTGTGTTACAAGGTGTAAACTTTTATCTGAACATTACATTTCATATTCTGTTCTCCAAAAGGGTTCATATTCACGGTCAACCACAAATTTATGCACTTATTGAAAAATCTTTTGCAACTATATCTGAAGCCTGGGAGGTCACAGCTGATGGGTTTCCTGCCTTGTGGTAATTTTTCAGACGTTCACTTATCTTTTTATGTGTGTGTTTCTAACATTTACCTTTCTCTTCAGTGGTAAACATGCAGCTTGATCAGGTTGAGTTCAGGTGATTGATTTGACCGTTTAACAAGATTTCACTTTTTTTACCCTAAAAAATTCCTGGTTTCTTTTTGAAGCATGTTTTTGTTCGTTGTCCAATTTGCTTTGTTGCATTAAACTAAAACTGAGCAGTTAGTTTATCCATGTACACAAATTCATCAGGCTGCATCCATCTTTTGTTACATCATCAATGAATAATATTGACCCTGTGCCATTTAAAGCTATGCACACCTACCCATTGCTTCTATTGCAGATGTTAATGAGCTGTTCAAAGCCTACCCCATACTTCCTCTCACACATGTTGATTTTAGTCCATCTGTCTAAATAATGCTTTAACCTTGCATTAATATTCCCGTTTGTAAATAGTTCGTAAAATGTAGTGAATCCTCTCTATGAAATCTTGTCTTTAAGATATACTTTGATAAAGATGTCTTTACTTCCACTGGTTTGGTTTTCCACAGCCGGAGAACTACCACAGCACTACGTCATTAAGTCACTTTAAACATGTCTTCGAACTTGGATGCTTGATTCTCCCTCTGGTGCATTCAGGATTTCTATAAATAACAGTGCAGGGAAATGATTTATCTTCACTAAAACAGCAAACAGATCACAGTGTTTGTCTTGTTTCCCTGCAAACTGATGTCTTAACATCGCTGGTCTTGTTTTTATAGACTGTTTTAAACAACAATTGGTGGTTGTGAATGCTCTTTGTAACACCAAAATGGTTTTTCCAATTGCAAACTGTTATTTATGTGCAGCAATACAAACACATTTTTACAAGCTGTTTTGAGGGCGATATACTGTGTAAATGTCTACTGGCTTTATTAAAACATCCAACAGTGTAAATAAAAAGATTCAGTTACAAACAGTGATTGTGAATGCAGCTGTATGGCGCATTGGGCAGCGTTCACAGATGATATACAGATATTATAAAACATTAAAGAGCAGAAACATAAGTGGACTACTCCTATTATTCCTCTGGAGGTTCCACTTTGCCTCCATGTTGCAGCTCTGTTTTTTTTTATTCTTCCCACTTGAATCAAGCAGATTAAACTCTATGCTGGTTCTGGACTTTTAAATATGGTGGTTTTAAAATTCAGCTGGCCTTGTTCAGCACAGTTTACTGGTCTCACCATAACCCTGCTATTAGCCAAAGTGGTTCTTTGCTTTGGCCCAGTAAAGGGTTGATTCCATAATAGCACCAGTCTTTGGGTGTTAGAGCCAGAAAATTTTAGGTTGAAATAGAAAAAAAATGGTTCTTATTTAGACTCTGGCCAAATGACCAAAAAATCTCATGCAATCATCAGCCATGTCCAGTCCTTTTTGTTTTTGCTACTACTGTTGTTCCTTTCCCTTTCTGGACTGCCAGTTTCACCTTCATTAAGATGTCTTTTGATTGCATGTAAACTTCCAAATGCATATCACACTTTGAATCAACTCCAGACCTTTCAGATGCCCTAACATTGGAAATCTCAGTAAGTGAGCACTTTCGAAACTAGGAGAGATTTTGCCAGTCTGGTCTCAGAAACTATATTAATCCCAAATAGGCAATTCAGCTTGATTGCGTTTTCAGTTACATAGTAATTAAACTTAATAGAAAGAAATAAAACCTTGGAATTGCAACATATTTAAATATCAACATATCTATGTCTATGGCAAGAAAAAAGTGTTAGATACTCTCTGGAACTTGCAGATAGCTGCATGCAAGCTTTGCTGGGTGATAAACAATAGACACTCAAACTGAATGACTACTGACAGCATTTAGCAGCTTCACAAAAGGAACTAAAAAAACAATGTTTTCCTCAGGGGTGTGCAAAATCTATTTATTTATTTTTTTGGAACACACAAAATTCTTAAAACTGCTCCAAAGAACTTGGAGCAGACTTTAACAGTTGTGTTCAGACTAATCTTGTCTTTCACAGAAAAACCACTGAACTGATACATGAAACAAATTGTTTGAACTCTTGGAATAAAAGGATGATGAAAGATTACATAACATGTTTTCAAATGTCAAGGGTTTATATCAAGGGGATTCTTTGTTGTCCGTACTTGGCAGCCAACTCTGTCCATACATCCACGTATGTCAAAATTCAAACCCTGTTCTGAGATATGTGTCTGCTAATCCCGCCGATGGGGTTTTTTCCACATTGTTGACCCTGATTTTCTCATTATAACTTGATTATTTTGCTGAATATTTCTTTATGTGCTGGAAATGGGGTTTGCATAATCTGGTGTAGAAGGATCATTAATGCAGCTGACCTTTGTTAGCGTACAGATCTCTGCTGTGTACATGAAACCCATTTGGATTTGGAGGCACTATGTACCGAGTGTGTTCTCACATCCTCAGAGTTCAGAGTTGTGTATGTAAGCAATAATTTCTTATTGCGGCACCTAATTCAGGTACATGAGTGTGTCAGTTTCATCACTGTCTGCCAGCACAACTACTTAGCAGAAAACTCTCATAGATTTCAAGGTCATGAATTATTCACAAAGGAAAAAGACTATCCTCTTGTTTCCTTTCCTTTTTTTTTCCCAATTCCCTGGCGCACAAATATATACACACACACACTCAAACCTCCATGCATGTATAATTGCATCAGGGTAGCTGGGATTGCACTTCACACATCAGTAGCAAAAAAACAAAGCAAAAAAAAAAAAGAGAAAAAAACTATTTTCAATAATCAAGGTGCACTGTGTAATAATGCAGCGCCTACTTCTGCTGCATGATTATTTACTGGAGCACATTAACAGGTGAAGCATGATTCACGAATAAAAATAAATAAATAAATAAAAACTCCTCAGTGCTCTTTGTGTCAAACCAAAAGTACATACAGAGGCTAAAAGGTGATTTTTATTAGCATAATTAACAGCAGAAGTTGGAGGGAGAGTGTTTTTATGAGGTTATTTCTATAATCCAAAGACTTTAAAAGCAAGGTGAAATGCAGTGTTTGGCTGCTTTGGGGGTCTCTTTTAAAATTGAAAATTAATTGCTGAGTGACTGTTGGAGAAAAGCTAGAAAAAGGTGCTCAAATGAAGCTTTTCGTACAAGCTAATATCTTGGAGGTGTTGCACGGAACCTTCATACCCTGACATCAATGTGTTGGAACACTAAAATAGTCTTGCATATAAAAAAGGCTGCCATTACAGGTCACAGAAACAGAAAGAGAGGTAAAGTGTTTTCAAGATGAGCAGAATCAACTGATGTGACTGGGGTGAGATATGTTCTGTGATTAGAGGAACAGGATCAAATAGCCTTAAATGTAACAGAATATTCTGGAACGTAATGACAAACAGATTTCTTTGCTGTTGAAGTTGGAGACTGTTTGAGGTTTTTGACTTCCAAACAGCATGAAGGCTCAACCGGCGATTTCCTAAACACCAAATATCCCTCTTCCTCATCCTTACTGTGAAAATCAACAGAATTTTAGCAAAGAAGAAAAAACTTCTATTCCAGAGTCAGTGAAGTAATATCATTGGATCTTTATCTTTACCAGTAGGAGCTTTTATCTTTAAACAGTATATGAATCAAAAGATCACCAGTAAAGTAGAAAACTAGAAAGTTCAAATCCAGTTAACTGTGTTTCTGATATAAATGCATGAAGGTAACTATAGCCATACTGAACTAAAGAACTTACAAATAGTAAGTCACACTGGCAGTTCTGACTAGCACTGGTCTGTTTAGATTAATAAAGGTAATGATTTACTCAGAAAACCAAGATGCTCATTAGCATCAAATGACAATTGAAAGAAGATACATTTATTCACACTCTGATTTGTTTCTCTTCATGTTTTCTGGCTTGTCTGCAATACTAAAACTATGAAATACCACTTTAAACGTCATCAAAGCTAAATAAAAACAAACAAAAAAAGGCAAAAAACAAAACAAAACAAAAAAGTCCATGCACATTTCAGAATTATGCAAATAAAACTTGATGTATGTAGCGTCAAGTGCTTGCTAAAAAACGAAACAAAAAAAAACTGACTTTCAGCCTGAACACTCATTGGTTCCAGATATCCTTTTATGGTCAAATTCTCCAGGTGGTGCACCCCAACTACTCATTATCCACCAAAAACGTAAGTATTTTGCACTGCAATAGACTGACTATAGTAGGCTGACCATACAGTTATTCAGCATGTGCTATGATAAATGGATGGAGGCTAGGAAATGGTTGCTAATCACTGTTAGCCTAACTTTTCCACTTAGCTTGCACTTTGTTTTGATTAATTTGGTCACTGGAAGACCAAAAGTATCCATCAGTTGCTTTCACAACTGCGTATTAATATGTGGTTACTCACAATATAACTATAGTTTCCATGTACAAACCCCCATACACATTGTGTACAAACCAAAGCCATCAGCGACTGGGGGAAGTGCATATCACATTTTACCACACTTTCCTCATCTTTACCTTTTAAGATGGAACATCTTGGAGTTATGATGGGTGCAAAGCTAATCTAGAGGTACCCAACAATGAGAATTAAATGAGTGGAAAAGAACATGCTGAACTAATTTTAAGGAGTTTTTAATGCTTATTCTGTTTTGAGTACACCTGAAAGAACATGTGATGCACATGAATTTACTTCTCCCGAATATAAAATACAACTAAGGTTAATGATTTCATTGCAGTTTTTAGGGCTTAGTCATAAAACAAAGCATTTATCAAATTAAATGTTACCACAGTGATGGTGCTTAGGAAAGTAAAATGTGACTTTGTGTTATGTGTAAGCAGCACATCAATTTAAGCACATTTTATAGCATTAAATGACACGTGAAGAGGTCAGGGTTCAGGTTAGCACTGGGTGTCTTTTATCAAGACTGCATACTGTTAAACGACACAAAATGCATAGTAATAATACACTGCATGATTTTGATCTTAAATCATTCATCACTTCATTAAAACCAGGCTTGTGATTCACCAGATCATTACATCATTATAAATAGATAATAAACACCCCTGGACATTTTATACAATAAATATAGGTACTGTTTATAATTGGAATGTTTTATAAAAGAGAAATGAAAAATAAAAAAAATTATACGTTTTTTATTTTTGACAAAAATAGAACTCTGGGTTACACTTTTCACTTAAAATATTTTGGCAAATAACTATTTAATATTTCTTTTGACTTTACTCATGCAGTCCTGTTTGGTTTAGTATAGGGCTACTTAATTCAGTGTTACAAGGGCCGCAGTGCTTCAGGTTTTCAATACGTCCCTGCTCCAACACACCTGACTCAAATGAAAGGGATCCAACAGCCTATGAGGTTTTGCACAATGACTCATTAATCTGAGTCAGGTGTGTTGGAGGAGGGACATATTGAAAACATGCGGTAGCAGGTTTAGCCCTGGTTTAGTATATAGAATATAGTATGGGATGAAACTGCAGCTCCAGATTGTTCCAGGTTAGCCTGGTGTTACTTCAACGTCCGCACCAATATCCACAGACTTCTTTATTATGGCTGTTTATTGTGCCATTTCTTACAGTGTCTTAACGTCATGCCATTGAAGCCTTCGGATAATGCTCTAAAACCTTTAAAACAGGGATTTCAGGACCTTTATGACTGTCTTGCAGCTTTTAGTTTAACAGTAAGAGTTATTTTTATGCTATTTTATGGCTGTCTGGTGTTCACCATTGTGGAAATAAAACTGGAAATAATCACCACTCAGGGGTTATTTCCGGTCATAAGAACACTAAAAATTGAGTACAGGTAAGTCTTTCTTTTTATTATCATTTTGTCTCAACACCCTATTAGAATAAAACAAAAAGCCCATTTGAAAGTCTTTTATGGTTGATTTTGCTTTAACATTTTGATTGTTGATCACATTGGAGGTTATTCTGATTCAGGGGAGGCAATATTTCCAACCAGGACTGAAACACTCATCCATTTGGCAACATGAATCTCAGTCCATCCCATTTTGTTGAGACATTTTAGTCCACACCAAACACCAGCCTCATGGCAGTGCTGGAGGGAGACTCAAAGGGGTAAAATGCCAACCTAGAACCAAGCAGGTACCATGGATAAATAAATACCCTTTAAATACAAATGGCCAAAAGATAAAGAAATATACCCCAAAAGAGGTATTACACTTATTATAGTAGGACTATGTAGCTTTCTGGTCTAAAACTAAGCATTTCTGACTTGTTTTAAAGGCAAAGTGATATTTTATGTACATTTTGTACATTCCCGTTGCTGCCCAGTAGCCTCCTGAGGCTAAGAAAACACCTCACAACTTCCAGGAGGCTGCGTTACATCACAGCTAATTTTCGCTATATGCAGTGTGTCACATGCTAGCAAGCGGATAGCAACCACTGACCATTTTGAATGCGCAGCATGACTGGTCAGTCATAGAAACGCAAAAGGACATTATGGTTGGAAGAAAAGGAAGGCATAAAGGAACAGAGCAACATCGGACTGACTTTTTCTAACTGGAGAGAGCACAGAGTACAGGTAGGAAATAAGATGGATGCTGAATTAGCCCCCTCACTGAGAAAATCTGCCCAAAGTTTGGTAGTGCTTCTTTATGGAAATGATGAAAAAACAGTATACCAGTTAGGATTGTCCTTGAATATTTGATAAAATATTTATAATAAATCTCTTGTACAAACTCTGTTTTAAAAAGAAAAAGAACAAAGGATCAATGGAAGGTTAAAAGACAGCAGAAAACCAGGAAAACCAGTACATCTTATTCAGCTTCTTGTACTGTTTTCCTGTTAAACTTTACACATCTCTGTGTGTTTTCTGTTTGTGGGAATGAAGAGGTTAGACTTCTCTGTTATTTTATGCCTGAGTGTATGGTGGACCAGCTGAGTCTGACCATCAAAAGGAAAACTGATGGCATGAAGAAACAGCCCCCAGCAGCAGCAGCCATGTTTACCAGACCACACATCAACCTTCACACACAAATCACACAAAAGCCACACTGACAAGACCAGGCTGCATGTTGATTTATGCCCTTATTTATAATTTCTGTACAGAGAGTCATACAGTTTATAGGGCAAGCAACACTGTAAAAAGTATATTTGGAGAGTAGTTGATCTATAACACTTTTTTTTCCATTAATCACACTTTTTTTTGTGTGTGTGTGTGTGGGGGGGGGGTATTAATAAAAACATTGTTGGTTCAATTAACTTGAAATCAAGTTAATTTAACTGCTTCCATTTTTAACAAGTGACTGAACAGAGTTTATCAAAGTCAATCTAGTTAGTGTAACTCAACAATCAGACCTACTAAAATCCCATTGGAAATGTGTATTCAGCAGGATTTTAGCCTTTAGTGATTGCTACCCCATACATTTGAGTTATCTGCTGTACTTTCTGTGTTATGTTTACATTCAGACAATGTTGTTGGAATATTCTGTTTTAATGTTAAAAGTTGGTGAGTTTAAAGTACAGTACTGGGAGTTACACGCACCATTAGACTTAGATTTGACTCAACTCAACTCAACTTTATTTATAAAGCGCTTTAAAACAACCTCAGCTGAAACAAAGTGTTGTGCAAAATAAACACAGCAACACAGAGAAATAAAACAATTAACACTGAAAATGAATAATAAAATAATTACTTTATTGTTTTTTAAACAATTAAAAAACAATAAAACAATTTTAAAAAGAATAAAAACAAAAAAACTATTTAAAAAACAAATAAAACCAATAATCAAACAAACCATAAAACACCAAAACAGAAGCAGAGTCTCATGCCGGCTTGAAAGCCAAGGAATAAAAATGGGTTTTAAAAGTGGACAGTGAGGTGGATTGTCTGATGAGGAGAGGAAGCTCATTCCACAGTTTTGGAGCGGCAGTATAAAAAGCTCTGTCCCCTCTGAGCTTCCGTTTGGACCTCGGTACCTCAGGGAGCAGCAGGTCAGCTGACCTGAGGCACCGAGCAGGATGGTAGGGGTGGATTGCTTGCACAGCAAATCAGTGGTTAACTTGATCCTTCAACTAGGGAATCTTCCTCAGATATATTGAGACTACCTCATTGCTTTAATGTCTTATTTGAATTATTAAACCCTTCCAAAATGCTCACTGCACCCCTGGAGGTGATGGGGACTTCAGATGGCGGAAGGGACTAGCACTCAACTGACTGGCATTGCACCTGTGTTGTACATAAAATGCATCATATAAATAAACCTGTATTCATAAGTTATGATGCACGGGAAGTGCTGTAATCCAGGGCAGTAAATAAAAACCTAGATAAATCAGGTTTATTCTGTAGAACAAAAGTTTATCTTTAGGTATCTTAAAGAGAAATTCATTTAGTCTCCCTGCAGCAGACTGGCGATCCTCTCGCTGTCTCTTGTGTAGTAGCCGCTGTGCTGGAATAGGCTTCAGTTTCAGCCTGTGAGCATGCATTGAAGCAAGCATAGAAAATGGATGGATAGGTCCAGTTTAATCCAATCTGTCAATCAGAATCTTAAATTTGATTGACAGATTGATCAGCCAATGGTAACGTTCGTTGACCTGCGAAGTCTCAAAACTCACCACATAGGTTTCTCTCACAAATGCAGCGAGGTTCACAAATGAGAAGCAGTTTGATCAAATATTATTTGATTAATGTTTGAAGGGGAATAATTTCTGTTAAACTTGTTTTATTTAGACAAAGGAAAGGACAGAAACTCAGAAGTGTTGTGCAGTTTTGATATCTTGACTTATTCTGATTCTTTATACTTCCTTAAAAACAATAAATGTCACATCCAGTTTCCTTTCAAAGCTGAGCTCGCTGATGCTAAATTATTATTAGCAAAGTCAAATGTATGGTTTGGTCCAGTTTCCTCTGCTTCCACTGGGTGCTACTATTAGCATCAACTTTCACTGTTATGTCCATGATACTCAGTTGTACCTATCCAGGAGCCCAGATGAGATAAACGAGCTAACTGGACTACAAAGATGTCTTTATGACATGAAACTACAAACTTTCAGACATTAAACTTGGCTCTGAGCTCCTCAGGAGCCGATCAGTCATTCAGTTTCTTTGTGTGGTCCTGTCTGGTCAGCACGTCTTTCATCTCTGGATTACAGTTTTTTTCCATAGGTTTGGCTCATTTCTTGAAACAGAAATTATAACATGGACAAACCTCTAAAACCATTTGGCAGTTGTTCACAACACAATTATATTTTTCATTCATTTCATAAAATTGCAAATGTCTTAGTACATGTCTCAATTTCTCTGTACTACTTTGCAAATGATTAAAGGGAAATGCATAAACACATCAGCATATTTCTTCCGAACCTCAGCTGTCTGAACATGTAGCTTGGCTGAAACGTTCTCTTTCTTTTCATAGTACATGAATTATATTCAGTCCATCTCATCCTTTTAGACAAATTCCTTCAACACATGGATGGAAACTTACAGAAAACCTGAACAGCTTGTGTTTTATGGAAGTTCTCACATGTGAACATCATCATAACAAACAAACAAAATAAAAAAAACTGGTCGAAAAGAGAATAAATGACAGAAATATTGAAACTAACTCGCAGCATATTTGCAGTCTCATTTTTAAGCTAATTACATGATTAATCCCCACTCAGTTGATTCCACTGCGTTCTTCATCCAGTGACGTCTGAATGCTGCATTCGGGTCATTTCAGCTCTAAACTGCTGTCTGATCAGATTCTGTTGACACGGTTTGAAGTGAACAAGTGAAAGTGTGGATTTAAGCGTTTTATGTTACTTCCAGAGAGAGCTGATCACCTCATACAGAGCGTCAACAGCAGAAGGATTTTAACCAGTCCGATGTGACACCAGCAGAAAAGCTTTTAACAAGACTGATTAAAAAAAAAATGTCTGCATGCAAAATGGGAACAGCTCTTTCTGTCTCTCCCTCTGCTGAACTCCAGATTTCCTCCAGATTTCCTCTGTTGCTAAATTTTCAACTCATTAGATTATTTAAATGAGACAAGGAAACATAAAACTGCTGAATGGGATCAAAGTGATGGATTACAGCCCTGTTTAAAAATCACAGCCGCGGCGATTATCGCACTAATTTGCACTTTTTGGCATTACATTTGCATTAATGTGTATTACTGGTGCTATCTCAGAAAACGGCTCGGCTTCTCCATCGGCTCACCCCTCCACTCTCATCATCCTTTCATCCCTCCCTCCTTCCCTGTCCTCTGTTCCGAAGGAGAAACTTTTAGAATCAGAAGTGAGTTTGTTCACCTCTGACTCTGTTAAAAGTTTATAATTTTACAGATTAATTGTGTCCCAAGGCGACAAGGGAACGCTGCTTCACCTCTGGTAGGGCAAGTGAAACTCGGAAGGTCACTCCTTCAGTTAGAGATGTGTAAACACTGACATCTGCTGGCTGATTTCAGTACTGCAGTACATCAGTGCTGTTGAGCCCCACTTTTTTCTGATGACGCTCTTCTTCCACCATCTTTTTATCCTTTTCTCTTTGCTTTCTTCTTCTTGTACTTTCCCCTTTGTCTCCATCTCTGTTTCTCTTGTCTGTTGGTCTGTCTCTCAGAGAGGAGGAAGATGACGACATCGCCCATCAGTTCTGTTGCCCCGCCTCTGAGTGCAGTAGCCCCTCCTCTAGGTAACCAGGGGCGACTATGAGACACTTCCCAGCTCACCCCAGGTACATCAAGGTGTGAAACCCCAACCCACCCTCTGCCATGGCTGTCTCTGTCTCCTCAAACAGCAAGAAAACTGTTGTCAGGGAAAAGACATTTCATAAAATATCAACAAAAGGAGGAAAAGCGGGGATTCTTCATTAACATTTTTTCCGCACTGAGGTCCTGTTTGGTGAGGAAACTTGAGGCTGACAAACTAAAGAAAAGTCAAACTTTAAAAGAAAATGATGAAGCTGGCTTTCCGCCTCTGCTGCTGATCCAGTTTCTTTGTTTTCTTTTAAACTTGATGAAAGAAAATGTCCCTCTGACGTGGACAGAAACAGAGGCAGCAGGACTGATCACCACCACTGCAGTCTGACGTACCTGGAGACGTTCAAGCGCTCCCCTGCATCAGCTGGTTCTCTCACTGACTCAGCTGAATGTCTGCAGTTTTGTGCATAAATACTCGCTGGACGGTCCTTCGACCTCCAACTGAGGACATATTCAGACCTCGTCTCTTCCCTCATCTCCTAGTTTGGGTCTGAACGGGGACTTGATCAGTTTCTCCTTGTTGTCTGAGCATGAAACCTTGGCCAAGCTGTGCCCAGAGCCCGAGGTTGACCGAGTTCGATGATGGTTGGACGGCAACAATATGCTCCAGTTCCACCATGATAGCGACAAAACATCAGCAGACAGTGCTCACGGAGCAGCTGGACTGTCCCAACTCTGTCTATGCAGGGCTCTGGTCTGTTGTTCAGCCAGTTTTCACCACAACACCAAACTCTGAGGTACGCAGGACCGAAGACTCCTCTTGTATTGTTGTTGGACACAATGCTGAAAGTTTGTTAGTGAGTCAATGAACAGTACGAGCCACTCTGCCAGGTAACCACACCCACACATCGTATAGGGGTCGTCTGCTGTCAACACAACCTGGTCAACTGGAGAAAAGTGGCTTCAATAATCAGCCACCAGAGTCAAGATGTTCATCTCCTGCTCTGTCTTTTGTAGAGACATTACCGTCCCTTCATACTGCAGCCTGGGTTCTCCTTAGAACTGCTTCTTATTTAACATGCACCCACATGTAACAACAACGCAACAGTTATCAGCAGCTCAGTAAAGTGTTGCTCTGTGCCAGACTGAAGCACACCAGGGAGGGTTTATTCTGGCTCTTAGTGCCAGAAATAAGAACAGAGTTTGGTTTAAACATTATAAAAAGACGTCATAGAAACTAGCTTGGCGCTACGTTGACATGTCCATGATTGGAGGCCGGAGCAGCAGTGAGGCCCGCCGGTTCTCTTTCTGATGAGGTTCAAGGTGCCGTATGCAAAGTTACTCACCGAGAAAGAAAAACAGTTTAAGTGCTTCCCCCTGTTTACAGTTTTAGGGAGAACCCTGGTGCCTAATGTGTACAGTGCACACACACACACACACACACACACACACACACCCAGCTGCAGGAGTCCCCAGAGATAATAAATGACATCAGTCAAATCTGGAGGACATTCAGTTTGAGTGTGTTTACATGCACAACAGGAGTCATCATGTTAGGCACTATTATCACCATGTTCATGTTGCCATGGCAATTTCATCACCATGATTGGTATGTAAACATGACGGCTGCCTCTCATCACATCTTACATGCAGACCAAGCTCAAAAGAGTCCTTCTGTTAGCTCAGCATGAGCTCTGCAGAAGCCCAGATCTTTCTGTAGTATTTCTGTCTCTCATGGACACATCAGAGCCTGAAGTTAGGGCCTGAATATGTCGCTCGCTGTTTGCTAATAGTCTTCATTTTGGTGACAGAGGTGGCGCCAAGAATGAGAGTGAGTTTGTTCACTCGAGTCAAACCGAAACACAACACTATGTTTTTTAATTCATCTTTAATTCTCACTGGTTGTTTGGTTGGTGTAAGACTGGGTGGAAATCAGGACCTCTTACAACAACTCTTTACTTCACATTGTGTTATTGTAACGGATGATGTGCCGACTAAGTTACACCACATACAACATTGCTTTCCATTAAAAATTTATCAAATTTCTCCACATTGTTTTGCTAAGGTTCGGCTTATGTAGGCCCACTCTGTGTGACAGACATTGTGAGGAAGTCATTGGGGACAATCTGAGGTTCATGCCCAGAGGAATCTTGACGTAGAGGCCAAAGAAGCCAGGGATCAAACCTTCCCACTGGTGGGGAGCTGTTCGTAAAACTTGATTGACAGCATCCAGTCAATGAAAAAGTAATGATGTGAGAATCTACCTGCTGCTGTGTTGTTCGAGTTGTCAGCCATCAGATGAACTCATTTGTACTTTCTGATTGGAAAATAAACAGAATGAATGACAAGCTGAGTTCTTTCAACTGTCTTTCAGAGACAGATCGTGTCCATTTCTAATTGTTTATTGTAACGCTTGTGGAAATTGACAGAGCATCCAACTGTAGCAGAGCTGGTTCCTGTTGACGCTTTGCAAAGTCCACAAATATCTCTATCCAAAGTTTAAAGGTGCAGTGTGAACAAAACCGTCATCACTGATGAAAGATTTTATTCATCATATAAAACTGTGTTTCTATTGGTATCTAATCACTTTACTAAAATAACTCTTATGTTTTTATTCTCTTAGAAAGAGCCATTTATTTCTGCATGCCATGGTTCCACATCCATGGAAGCTGCCATATTTACTACAGTGTTTCTGTATGGACAAACAAGTCTGTTTGCGAATGGAGAAATAAACCTCTTAGCTTTAAAACTACAGTACCGGTTTTGTTTGATAGGTGCACCGTTTTGGGATAAGAGACACCTTACAAGCACCATAGAGGAAGACAATGTTGAAGTATTTACCTGTAGTGCAGTCATCGCAGCACCTGAGGCCACTGGATCCACTCACAGATGAAAACATGTTTGTCTGGATGAACTTTTGGCCCTGAGGACCACTGTCCATTCACAACTGTGTTTGGTATTTGAAGTCATTTCTATGCCCATCTTTACCACTAGATGTCATTAAATCTTACACACTGTACCTTTAATCTGCAGCTTAAAGCCTGGTCATACGTAATGTAGGTTTTTTCTTTGCATAAATTCCCAACATCCAACAACACTCTTTTTTTTTTAAAACCTGTTTTTGTTTTTTTGTTAGTTTTTTTGGCTTCCCACTTCAGCTTTTTGTTGGTTTGATGTCCACTTTGTTATCATGGCAGCAGGAGAGTCAGGTCTTTAATGACCTAATCAACACAAAACTGTTGTCTGTAGTTTTGTATGAGACCAGATTGAATTTCTAATTGTTGGAAACATTTTCAAAATGACTGTGATGGACTGGCGACCTTTCCAGGGTGCACCCTGCCTCCCGCCTGCTGATTGCTGGGATAGGCTCCAGCCCACCCGGACTTGGATTAAACGTTACAGAAAATGGATGAATGGACGGGTTTTCAAAATGAGGTAGTCGGAAAAGGTTATTCAGCAGGTGAGGGGAGATCAGATAAAATGGGAAATTATAAGATAAGTTTGTTGTACTTGGTCCTTGTTTGTGTGGAGAAGCCCAAAGAAACAGAAACAAAGATACAGAAACAGATTCATTTTTAATCAGCAGTGAGTTGGGAGGTTTATTTGGGTAAAAAAATCATCCAAATGAAGAGCTGGAAAGTCTCAGCTGTGATGCTTGGTCTGCACACACTCAGATGAAGATGAAACTGAATTTTATGTGGTAGTATTGCCTTAATTACTCCAGTGCACGCAAACACACTCAGTGACTTCCCCTCAGAGAGAGAGGAAGCTGATGGAGGTGGTGCTGAAGGGAACAACAGTAGATCCCACTGTGTGTTTTCTGTTTCCTGCATACTGGTGTCTGTCTTCTCTTTTTTCTCTCCTCCCTTCTTCCCTCTCAGAATGAATAAACTCATCCCTCTGATTCAGTGCCAAGTTAATCAACTTAAAGATGAAAAAAGAGAGAAAACTTGTCTCATTGCCAAGTATGAGGTTTCATCCTCCTAGTAATGCCAAGTTTAGGACAAAATGTCTCTGACACCCAAACCCTCGAGTCAGTGTAAAGTTCATGAGAAGATTATGATGCAGGAACCAAAACATCTGACAAATCCATCCTGTCATATTTTAGCTGTAAGCTGTAAACCAGTAGCTTAGTGGTTGCTTTGGGACTATAAGGAGTTGCTGATAAGTAAGAAAGCATAGTATGATAAAAAGAAGGCGAGCAACACACATAAAGTTATGATAGTCTACACACATTACTCAGTGGTAAACAAACTTTTTAACCGTGTTAAGTCTGGAATCTGACGTCCCAAAGCCGGCTTTGCATGCACTGATTGATGGCAGCATCAATGATGCATCGTTGTTGTGATTAATTTCATACAGTTGAAAATTGCATTTGTAGTATTTTTTGGGTTATTTTGTCAGTATGGGGCAGGTCTTTCATTTCATGAGCTGTCTGGCTGTTATCAGGTACAGCGGGAAGGAGGGTCCATCAGCCTGACACAAACTGCTTTTAATAACCGACAGTCCACACTGGAATATAAAACACAAATCTCATAGTAAATTATCAATAGCTGGTAAAGAAATAGCTTAAAACTTTTGCAAAAGCTGTTAATTTGTTATTTAGTCAGATATTTGACCAGTTTGGCTCCAGCTAGTTTAGGGACACCGTGTACGTGATCGGTTTGTTACTGACTGAAGGATTTTTATTTTCTGGTCACAACCTTGTCCTGATAAATGCAAATAACGTTACATTTGACAGTATCTCCCAAATTAGTCATTTGATGCAGACATTTGAAAAACTGAGCAATAAGACCTGCAGGATGAAGTAGTCTGACTCTCAGCAACATCACAACATCAACTAGCATGACAAACCTTACCTGTTGCGTCATGTTAAGCTGGACGGCAACATGGATACGAAGAATTTACAGTCAGAATGAGAACTTAACTTCACCTTAATTTACCCGCTGTGGTTGTTGGGAATAAAATCCAGTGTTTCCTCTCAGGCTGCCTGTTGCCAAGTAGCCAGGGCGTATGATCCATCCGATTTTCTAATCTCTTCTGCTCTAACATGCACAGAAATGCCTCGGCAGCAATGACGGAGGGTTTACCTCTGCTGTTTGCCTGGAACTGGCTATAGCCGGAGCTCAAGGCAGGTGGATCTTGTTGAGGCTGGTCACACAGCGGGTGTACCTGTCCATTATTGTCCCGTTCCTCCTCGTACTTATCTTAGTGGACCTGATCTTCATTGCTGCTCAGATCCTCTGGATTGTTCACTACAATGTTGGAAGTAGCTGGGACGTCCTTCTCCGTTGGAATTTGCCGTCATTTATGCTGACATGAGGATGAGGATGGCATTACTGCTCTGCTAGCCACACAATCCCTACGGTTACATGATGTTTTTTAATTCTGAATTAATTATTTCAAAATGAATAATTCTGAATAAAATTTTTCTCCTTAAAGTTTAAATGGAAATGATGATTCAGAATTAAGGTTTACATGGAAAACACGTTTTCTCAATTCCGTTTTACATCCGGGGGTTTGGAAGGGTTCTGATTGGATAGGGGGCCGAAGTGACGTCCCTATGTGTGACAGTGTGATCCTGCCACTATGCCTCCGATTGATGATACGCCCTGGCCTTGGTCATAGGGATATCACTTTGGCTGACTGGTCAACGCACATGACTTTCACTCAGGAAGTTGTGGGTTCAAGACCCCGCTCGGGCCTTCCTTGACCCTACCACATATGTCTACCAGAAGAAAACAAACTCTGCCTCTTTTCTTTTTGACTACAACATGGAAAAAGCACATAAGAAGAACCATTTTCGCTTGATTTTGATTCTATTTTTGAAGCAGTAGCTAGACACTAGCATAATATGAATAAGGGATTTCTGAGAGGATCATCACCAGAGAATTCAGAGATTAATTGTGAATTCAGATTTTCAGAATGACCCAGGAAACGTGTAATGAGCTGTGTGATGCCATTGAACCTCTTGTGGCACCAGGCATTTCACGCCTTTAGGAGGCAGTTCCTACCTTTTTGGCTATTGCCCTTTACAAACTGGCAACTTGCTCCGAGTACACGTCCGGTGACATGTAAATGCGAGAAAAGTGTTTCCATTACACTTTCGCAATATACTTCTTATCAACACGTCTGAAAAACCTCCTTGTGAGAGCAAAACAAACTTGAGTGATGTTTGAGCGGTGTTTCCATTACCAGTTTTTAATTCACTATTTAGGTTTTGCGCATTTCTAGGGGTAATAGAAACGCAACTATTGTCTCTTACATCTGAATCTATTATCTTTCATTGGAGATGAAACCACCGTCTATGAGCATAGTGTAAAATTATGCCCTTGTTGTCCAAAAATTGTCCACATTATCAACATTTCCACTCCAGAAACTTCTTCGCGGGCTGAAAGGCAAGGCAGGTTTATTTATAGAGCACATTTCATGTACAGGACAATTCAAAGTGCTTTACATTGCAGAAAAGTACATGAAAGCAAAACAAACTTTTAAAAACAAATGAAATGAAAAATCTAAAATCAAGGTTAAGAAAGGACAACAGATTAAAAAAAATGATCGAGTTTAAAATTCAAGCTTAAAAAAAACGGTACAGATTTGGACTTTCAAATAAAAACTATGTAAATGCAGCAGGAGGGTCTTTAACCTGGATTTAAATAAACTGAGTGTTTCTGCCGATCTGAGACTTTCTGGGAGACTCTGGGAACTGATAAGAGACTGGATCCAGATGACCTGAGTGATCTGGTAGCTTCATACTGGGTCAAGAGGTCACTGATGTATTTTGGTCCTAAACCATTCAGAGCTTTATAGACCAGCAACAGAACTTTAAAGTTCTGAATAAGCTGCAGTATGTGTAATTGTTTTTTTTTGCTAGACCCGTAAAGACGCTGTTATAATAATCAAGCCGACTAAAGATGAAAGCATGGACTAGTTTTTCCAGGTCCTGCTGGGACATCACATCTTTTAACCTTGATATAATCTTAAGGTCATTTGTGTTTCCCTTAATATGTTTTTCAAAATTTAGGTCTGAGTCCATCACTAGACCCAATTCAAACAGAAGTATCCAGTACTTTTATCCTCAGGAACTTATTCTAAGGACCTATGGATGCATTCACATCCTTAGGTCCAGTTGCAAACATATGCTTATACTCTGCACTCAGGCAACAAACCAAATCTTTTGAATAACATATTCCCGTCCTCACCAGATGCAACAACAATTACTAACAAACAACTAACAAAAAACATCATCCAATCATTTTGAAGGGCCCCTTCAAAACGATTGGATGGTGATACGTTTATCAAACTCATCTGCTACTCCTCCCTATCTTCCTGCTGTTGCCTTCTTTATGCATGATTTGCACGCTCTCAGAGGCTTGGAGCACGTGTAAAAAAAGGCAATGTGGCAGAGCTTAGGTCTACATATATGGAGAGAAAATAGACTCAATATCATTGTGTGTGCTTAATACATGGTTTGTAAACCGTATAAACTAATTTGTGTGTAACTTTGGGTCCTTGAATGTGTAACATGTGGTTTGTAAACCGTATAAACAGTTTTGTGCGTAACTTGGAGTACTTGCAAATGTGCTTTCAAAT
>JAOXYM010000017.1:24762327-24791872 GCA_028567055.1 Leptatherina wallacei
GCAAACTCCACACAGAAAGGCCACTGTTTCAAACCCCTCCTGAGCCCGAACCAGCAACCCCCTCTGGCTCAGGCTCCACCCGGGACTCGAACCAGCAACCTTCTTGCTGTGAGGCTGCAGTGCTAACCACCACACCACCGCGCAGCCCATCCCAGCCACCCTGTAGAGGAAATTAATTTAAGTCGCTTGTATTTGCGATCTCATTCTTTCGGTCACACAGCTCGTGACTATAGGTGAGGGTAGGAACGTAGATTGACCGGTAAACAAGAGCTTCTTTACCGCAACAAACAGATGCAGAATCTACATCACGACCGTCACCATGTCAATATCCTGCTACATTTTTCCTTCACTCATGAACAAGACCCTGAGACACTTGAACCCTTCCACATGGGGCAGGACCTCATTCCCAACCTGGAGAGGACACTCCACCCTTTTCCGGCTGACGACCATGGTGTCTGATTTGTAGGTGCCGATTCTCATCCCAGGTGCTTCACACTGCTTCAGCAAAAGTAGATCACGCCCTGATGGGGCCAAGAGAACCAGATCATCGCCAAAAATCAGAGGCCTAATCCTGAGGTTACCAAACCGAATTTCCTCAACACCTCAGCTGCACCTAGAAAGTATGTCCATAAAGGTTATGAACAGAATCGTTGATAAAGGGCAGCCCTGATGGAGTCCAACCCTCACCAGATTTTAATTCGACTTATTGCGGCATACAGAGACCAGATAGCTCGATCTGGTACTCCATACTCTCGGCAAACTCCCTTCTGGTCTCCCCGCATGTAGACCAGTTGGGCAAACTCCCATACCCCTTCCAAGACCCTGCAGGGGGTGTAGAGACAATGATAAGAAAATGAGTGACTTAAAAAGATTGTTTAGTGTTCACAATGACCTCAACGACTGCACTGGTCCATAAAAAGATGCTATTGTTAAATCCTGGCAACGGATGTCAAAAGTGACCAAATTTGGACAATCATTTCAGAGTTGCAGAGCAGTTGTTAATTCCAGTCTGAAGCACTTTAGACATCTGGGTTATACGGTTGCAGAGCGACGGGGGAGCCCAGCTTGATGCACGGTGGCAAGTAGCAGAAAGAAGTATGTCAGTGTAACATTAGACTATTACACTAATCCCTCCCATTTAGACACACTTCAAAGAGACAGTTAAAAACTAGAGAATGAACCCAGAGGGACGCTCCAGTGTCAGTTCCTCTAAGTGTGTGTGTTGCTATAATGGATGTGCATCTGTTGGTGAGGGTGTGTGGGTGGGTTTTGCAGGGAGGTGACTTGACCCCTGAAGTAATCCCTAATCTTAACTGTGGAGAAATCTGATCCATAACCCCCCCCCCCCACACACACACACACACATATATATGTACAGGGTGTGGAGGAAGCAACAGGGTGTCCAGACGGTATTAGTAGTATTTTTAACTCTCTTTAAGCATCTGTCAGACAAAGACTGCTTTCATATAGCCAGTCTGGCTTCTCTGTTTCCTATTTTCTTTCCTCCTCCCTCTGTCTCCTTCTCTTATTTTCCTTTCTCTCCCTCCTTTCATTATCCCCATACTGCTCTTTTTTCATGTCATGTTCGTTCTCTGTTTCTCCCTCCAACCCCCCTCTCTCTTTCCATCCTTTGGGGCCCATTCATCCAACACTACCTTAATAACGCCTGCTTCTCCCCCCTTGTCCTCCCTGCAGTCACAACTTTCTTTCTCCTTTCACGCTGTCAGCAGCACCATCCAGCCGCTCTGGCTAAATAAATACTGACCGAACAGCTGGTGATCAGGTTTATATTTCCTCTTTCAGATGCCTCTGTTTGGTTTTCTCTTATCTCTCCATCGCTGCGCATTCAGAGGCTTTGCAGGAAGAAATCTTCTCATGACTGTTGTGGCCATATTGGAGATCAAGTAGAGAAATTATATTGTTTCCTATAAAAACAATTCTGGTTTGGAACCAGTCAATTTCAATAGTATTTTTATTGTATATTGTATATATTAATGTTGCAACAAACCAAAAAAAGTCTCAAACCTTTTTGATGGATAGTTTCGCTATTCTTGAGCAAACATGTTTGACTCGGCGTGACATTGATGCTTTTTTTAGTCGTCCACCCATCCATCTGCTTCCCGCTTATCAAGGGTCAGGTCGTGGGGGGGGACTTCCTGGGAATCCCAGTTATTCCCAGGACAGCTGGGAGATGTAGTCCCTCTAGCATATCCTAGGCCTTTCCTGGGGTCTCCTCCCAGATGGAGGTGCCAGGAACACCTCACCAAAGCGGTGTCCAGGAGGCATCCTAACCAGATGCCCAAGCCACCTTATGTGGCTCCTCTCGATGCGGAGGAGCAGTGACTCTACTATGAGCCCCTCCCGGATGACCAAGCTTCTCACCCTATCTCTAAGGGAGAGCCCGACCACCCTTGTATATTCACAATCTCATTCTTTTGATCACTACCCAATCCCACAGCTCACGACCATCGGTGAGGGTAGGAACGTAAATCGTCCTGTGAACTTTCTTCACCACAGCAGACGCTGCACCGATCTGCCTGTCCATCTCCCGCTCCATCTTTCTCTCACTTGTGTACAAAACCTTGACATTGTTGAACTCCTCCACTTGGGGCAGTGCCTCATATAACAAGGAGAGGACACGCCCCCCTTTTCTGTCTTTTTAAGTCATTGGTGTGCAATTTCCTGTAGAAGAAACCATGTTTAATTTCAAGAATATGTGCTTGTTTATTCAATTATTTTCACCATTGTAAATGGCAACTAAAAAGCTGCTGTAATTTAAAAGATAACTAGATTTTTTTTTCATACTATACTTAGTTGTTTGATTGTTTTTTATGACCATAATACTGTGATCATTTCTCTGACAATAATCCTACCAAGAAAATCTAGACTCATAACATCCCTAGCGTGAGTTACAATCACTGTAACCACATTCATTAATGTCACCAGGAGTATTCTAGAGTAATAATGACATTATCACTGCAGCATCATTGAACAGTCCAACGTCTGCATATCGGTAAAAAAACTTCTCAGTGGCTAAAATCGTACATGGTGAAACCAAACGGATGGTCCAGTGTTCTCTGCACACATCAATCTTCAAATGTGACATTAACTGATGTAATTGAACTAATGATTTCCCTCTAATGCAGGTCACCTTTCATTGATATGCCACATCTTTATGTTATGGCTGAAAGTGAAGTCCTGCTGTACATATTAAACCATTCTGGTCTAAATTATTACAGTGCTGTCATGAATATTGTATGTAACACTGACCCATCCTAACCCTGTGGATCTTTTTAACACCTCCTTTAAATCCAAATAAGTAAGCACATAGTATGCAGGGATATTGCCCGGCCAAATACCACACAATGGGTGGTAATGGACACTTATATTTATATCAGTCACACTCCCTCAGACTCACTTTTGATAGGACTAGATCAGATAACGCTGGCTATATCGCGACCCACCATGTGCCAACCAGGCTTAGCCATCTTTAAAGAGTGTGTGTACATTTCAAAGAGATCAAATGTGTTTTGAAACTCTCCCAAATGTGTGCGGCTCCCTCTCTCTTATTGCGTTTCAAAGAGAGTAAGCTGAGAGGTGTCACATTATAGGAGAGGAGCTGGAATAAACTCTATCCTGATTGGTGGCACGTGGATCAGCGGGCGTTTTAGATAACGCCTTCTCTGAAGATCACATCTCGGCTGCATTACATGGGCATTATTTATGATCTATTTAGTCTTTATAAATCCCATTATAACACTCGCCTGGCATGGATCCATCTTAGAATATGTTTCAGCACTAAAGATCATGTTTGTCCCTAAGAGAGCGAAGCAAAAAAGATTAGTGCCATGGTGCTTTTGGGAAACTACAGTAGTCCCATGGAAGAGTCTGGCTGTCAGGGTCTGCCAGTGCATGTCTACTGGATGGAAAGTGTTGGGATTCAGAATTTTGTAGCCAGTACAGGAGGAGTCCTTCACGGGTACAGAAAACTGAATGTTAACAAGCACTTGGTTTAGGTAAAGTATTAAATTCAACAAGGTTAGGGTCAAACACATCCACAACAGCACAAATACAAAGTTCTGTCATTTCTCCTTGAGATCAAGCTGGAATGACACACGATTTACTTAAAGTTAAAAAATCAGAACAAAGAAAAACAGGATTATATTATATATTTTAACGTTCATTTTCTAACATTTAAATTGACAAAACAACCCCTTAATTGGTTTATGGTATTTGTGGGAGTACTAATAAAATCTGTCATAAAATGGAATCCAAAGAAATTAAAGTTTTGATCTGGTTTGGAATTTTCTAATAAGGAACAACAAAAGTATACAAAATTAATCTTTTAAGTGATGTCTTAGGGCTCCAATTCCATGTTAAGCAGCAGAATAGGTTTAACTTATATAGCATGATAAAGATGGGTATCCCTCTTTGATAGGACTCTCATTTAAACTGTAATATAAGTGAAATCACAGCTCATTCCAGCATTAATGATTTGCTTGTGATAAGCTATAAAATTTAAATGGAATTCTTCATATGAATACAATTTAAACCTCTCTGACCTCCATAATGGTACTTATCATTTAAAATAATTCATAGTGTTACATATTTTACTGCAGTCAGGCTAAAAAAAAATTATGAAACTGCTTCATGTTTCTTGTATTACCATCACAACATGGTGCACTAATATGGCAAACAGGTAATTGTCATGTAACATTATCAGCCTTAGGTGTCTGAGATTTTACCTCTAATGCAGGCAAAGCCATGTAGACAATGTACAGCTGGAGATATAAATGAAGTCGCAAACACTGATGATTATATGATGTTTTGTTCTACCCATTTAAATGAATCATGCTTTGAATGTGTGAAAACGCTCCACATATTGAGATGTCCTCATGAACACCACTAGTAAATGCTTTTATCATTATTTTGCCAAAATGCATATTCATTTCCCTGCATCAGTGTGCTGTGTTATTTATGCATTACTCAGATCTGCATCCGTGTACAGAAAAATCCCAGGAAGCTGACAGGAAACACTTTTACTGCATTCAGACCAGAAGTGAACTGAATGAAATGTGTTGGTAATTACATTTAAAGTTAAATAAATGACAAAAGTGGAATTGTTTTTTTCCACCAGGTCACGTGAATGAATGCAAACACGTGTTGAAAATCTTTCAACCTCACTTCATTTATAGGGTTGAATGACAGCGATTAAACAAACAATGGAGGAAGCTATCTGTGCTGTCCTGGAGCTCTGTGACGGCAGGTGGTCCATGAAGATGGTTTTTTAAAAAAAAAAAGGGTTAAAGTGAACAAAAGTGAGCAGATCTGCAGGGTTACTCTGTTAGTGATGAAAATATGTATATGTTACTAGATTTCAGCTGTTTATTGTACTTTGAACTAGTGACCTGCAACGGGCGGGAATTACTGCGGGTCCCGTCACAAATCTTGTGGGATTGCACAGGATTCATACAGCCTCGGGCGGTCTAACCCAAACACTGCGGGTCCTGCCTCCTGAACACGTCTTGCCTCCCGAACACGTCCCGAATGACTCACACACAACAGCGTGAGACAGAGAGAAGCAGATGAAGATGATCTTTTTCTACAGTCCAATCAAATTAATGATGATTGATGTTTTGAGAAGTTTGTACAAGTACAGACCTGCTTTTGGGTCATTACGTTAAGTTATAATTGCTTTGCATATTAGCTCTATTAATTTAGTTTTTATTGTTATAGGTCTATAACCTTATGGAGGCTCATGACCTAGTAGGCTTTTATACACACAATTTTAAACACCAGCATTATTTATCAATCTAGTAGGTAATAATGAACGTAATTGCAAAATAAATCCTAGAAAACAGCGTGATTAACAAAAAAGACTTTTTTTAAAACCTCTGCGCTGTGTGTGCAGCAGCCTGCTGTTCCTGCTGCAGGTCACATGATTCAGGTAGCCTAATAAGACTGTGTGTGGGTTGTCAATCAAAGCCTTGCTCAGCACGCTGCGCTCTGGAAAAAAACTTTGGAGATTGCATTAAAAAAGACTTGGGACTCGGAATCTCTTGGGCGGTCAGGGGAAGGGAGACCTGCGGGAAAATCCCGTCCCATGCTGGTCTCTACTTTGAACCACGTAGCAAATTAACATTTGCTGACTTCATCAGTTAGCTTGTTTACCTGGTGTGGAACATGTGTCAACAAAAAATCCACAAACTCAAAACCTTGCCAACACCACAAAAACCACAGGGTTACTGCAGTGAGTAATTCATGCAGCATGTCTACATTGGTTAAGCTATGGATCAAGACATATTTTAATTGCACTACCTCATCAGTCAGTAACAGGTTTTGTTTTCAATAAAAAAAAACAAAATTGGCATTGATCAGCTGAAATGCAAAGCAATATGACCTTGTTCCGGGAAGATTTACAGGATATATATATTGCCTTTTTTTCTGGACTTTTGTCCTTTGTCTGCAGTGTGAAACAATTGGGGCAAGTGTCAGTACCAAGACTGCGGCCATGGTGCTCACAAAATACAACAAAATGGTTTAGTACAGGTTGGATGCTTCATGTTTCGGACAGCATTATGGGCGTTCTACCAGACTACGATACTTGTGAGTGATCCAGGGTTAAAGGGAAAGCTTGTGACTCATCAGTTGATCCACTTAAGCTCTCAACTACTGTCATGAGCTTTTCCCCTTCCTGCTTTCCAAACACCGTACTAGTGACAGGGAAGAGTACTCGGGCATCCACAAGGAGAACCGCTGCTCCATATCAATGAAAGAAGTCAGCTTAGGTTCGGGCATCTGATTAGGATGCCTCCAGGATGCTTCACTGTGAAGATATTCTGGGCACAACCAGCTAGGAGGAGGCCAAAGGCAGACCCATAACACGCTGGAGGGATTACATTTCCCATCTGGCCTTTGAATGACTCGGAATCCCCCAGGCAGATCTGGAGGACATGGCTCAAGAGATGAAGGTCTAGACACAAGGAGGAGTTCTGACCCTATGTGAAATGTAAATAGTTACAGAATATTGAAACTGCGAAATGATTGAAATTGAAGCTACCAAAATATTTAATATGTGAAAGATGTCACTGGTTGCTAATTCACAGATCTGCAAATTATCCATGGGATGTACACTAATACACACCATTTACTTAAACACACTGGCTTTTAAATGGATGGTCCCTCTCCTCTTCAACCCAGAGAGTCTAAAAAGGAGAGATGATTCCCAAAACTTTTCTTTTTGCCGCCTTTTATGAAAACGACTGTAAATGTACTTTTATTTCTTGTATTTTATCCTATTTTCTCTGAGGACTTTTCTTTTTATTGTTTATCATTCTGTTATTTCATTTATTCTAAAGTCTGGATTTAATACTTCTTAATGCTTTCTGCACCCCACTGTAATGCTTCTAATGTTTTATGTAAAGCACCTTGTATGGTCTTGTACGTGAAATGTGCTATACAAATAAACTTGCCTTGCCTTATATACCCTCATATTTTAGTGTATCAATAACACCTTCAAAAATAGTTAAAACCTCAACAATAAAACCTGCAACTATATTCATTTCAAATGTATTTCTAAAGCACATTTAAAACAGTACCCGCTGACCAAAGTGCGATACAGAAGTGACTGCATCACAAATAAATATTCAAAAATAAAATTTGCAATAAAATAACAATAAAAGTAAATATGAATAATAAAATAATAGTAAAAGTACCAATAACATAACAATAAAATTAACAAGCCAAGATATACTCCATATTTTAACTAGTGTTGAAGTCCAGGGAGAAAATATGTGTTTTCAGTCTGGGACTTGAACTGACCTACTGAGTGGGAGGACCTGGCAGACAGGGGGAAACTGTTCCATAGTCTGGGTGCTGCAACAGAAAAGGCTTTAACCCCTCTGGTCTTAATCCTGGCTTTAGGGACCGCTGAAAGGACCAGGTCGGCTGACCCCAGGGCTCTGGGTGGAGTGTAGGGCTGCAACAGCCCACTTAAATAAGATGGGCCAGAGGAGTTTAAACACTGAAAAACAATCAATAAAACCTTGAAATTTCACCCGAAAGGCAACGGAGCAAATGAATGGTGTGCAAAACAGGGGTCATGGATATATGAAGTGAGGAGAGATGTACATATATTCTGTATCCAATATATAAAAAACAATGTGTCTAAAAGCACAGATATGATTGACATCAACAAATCAAATCTTCATCTTGGTTTTCTTTGCACATAGAAATATGCTGATTTGATTACATGTACTTGTTTTCACACATTTACAGAACGTATGTGTCTATATAGGCATTGTAGCTCTAATGTCATAAAATTGATCAAAGAGTAATGGGATTTACTACAGGAATGTTGGGATTGATATTTCAAGTGTCTGACAACATTATCCACTTTGTTGCAGGAGGAAAGCAAAAATTTGTAAAGAGTAGATGTTAGAGAGTTAGAGCATTAAAAATGCAACTTTCTAATAAAAAATACACTAAGCTGATTAAAATGCAGCTCCACAGTGTAAGTAGCTTTTAAAAACTAGCGTTCAGGGATTGGGAATTTTGAAGCTGTGCTAGTAAAGAATGAGAACACTATTCATGTGCTACTCTTGCAGATCATCTGTTATGATGTGACTGATTTGACTGGACTGAGGGGTGTTTATCTCTGCCTTATAAGAGGAATCAATATGTATCTAGATATTATAGGATAGGATTAGATGATACATTTTTAAACTCATTTGGTTTGATTTAATCCACTCTGATACAGTTCTTAACAGATATTTGTTTTCCATTGTAAATTAAAAGAAGACATCTCTATGGATGTGGCATTGGGCAGCGACATTAAAAGACAGGGTTTTCATCGTAACTTTGGTATTTCATGGTTTGGGGAAAATATTACAGTTCTGTGGCTTATTTAAAAAGTTTTTCATGTATTTGTTGATAAAAATACAGTCTAGTTTGGACCTTTTTACCACAGATCTAATGTATTTACAGTATCACTTCACCACAGCTGTCTCTCTCAAGGTCGTTATAATAAATTAGTAATAGCTTAGCAACAGCTGAGCTGTGATTAAATTGTGGTTTCAAAAAGTCTTCAATGTCCACGTCTTCTTTACTCATCTGTTGTTCTCGCTTGTGTTAGCTATATTACACGGGACTCACCATAATGTCTCTATTGGTAACTCTAGGTAACTGATTTTCATACTGCATACATGCAGTATGAACCATGTCAACTTCTGTCTTTAGATGCTTTATTTGTGTGTACCTATACAAGCAATGACTGAGTGCACTGGCCACTTCCACTGCTATATCTAACTATGACATCCAGATGAGATGGCTGAAATGTTGCTTAACTTTTAAACTGCTATACTGCCCATTTATTACCTTTTTTTTATCATCAACAGCCTCAGCATTGCTAGGCAACTGGGTTGTGGTGGCAATAAATGACAGGAAGACAAACACATGACAGACAAAACTCTGCAGATATTTTTACCAGTAGCAAAGTCAGACAAATTATAGAGATTTCCCTTAAATCTGTTACTCAGATGAAAGAGAGTCCTCTGCTACAGATTATGAGCCAATATGCCAAAAAAGGCCCAGACTTCAGGTGACAGGGAGGGAATACTTGCTTTTCAGAGTCAGCTGTGGATAATCCGACCGGTCAGCTCAGTATAAAACACATTAATTTTGTAGTTTAGATTTTCTCCTTGAAAACTTACACAACCAGATAAACTGAACATAAATATTTATGTTTTCCATGCTCCTGAGGATCAATTTCACAAGACAGTCAAAGATAGCAGGCTACTGTTCCGAGTTTTACGTAGCACACAGTGTGAGTGCAGCCCAAACACAAATGCCCACCACTACACTGAAAACCCTCCCAATGCCTTTATGTGTCTCATCAAAGTCAAAGACAACTTTATTTATCCCTAGAGGGTAATTAAGTTTGACATTATTAGTTTAAACAACAATAAACACCTTAAAGCCAATCATGAAGAATATAAAAACACTCAACAAAGTGTCAGTGCAGCAGTGCTGTGCGATAGCTTGGGCATGTAAACCAGCAGCTGAAAATCTCAATGACAGATAAAAAATAAATATAATAAAAATAAATGCAATATAATTTGTTGTTGCCCCATTTCTATCAATGTGTGATAAAATAAACTTATAGGGTCTCAGCTGATGTCCAGCATTTATTTTCCTTTTTCTGTCCAAACTGCTCCCCCCCATATATATAAATGAGTTTGCTTAGTTTGATGTTATCTCACTTGTGATTGCTGTTAGCTGGTAAGCATCTAACATTTGCTATATGAATTATGAGCCTGAAATAATCCCACATGCTAATTAGTCAATTTAGATATTTATTCATTGAGGCTTTGTTTGCGTCCGATTCACGAAAAGGAACAAAATAATGCCTCCATGAACATAATCTTTATTATGTTTTACGCTGTGGTGGCAGGGGGTCAAATAGACCCCTTCTAGCGGTTCTAGGGGGTATTCAAATGACATTGTTTATGTCCTCCTCCTCGGTGATTCAAATGTTGCACGACATGGAAATCTTGTTTAGACTGTGTGTAGAATGTGCAAGAAAACCTTGCCGAACACATTTTAAATGCAGAATAAACCCATTGACCAGATTATGGCACATTTTATTCAAGGGCCTGCATATTGAAATAATTACACTTTTACAATTAAAAATAGGTTCCAACTTATAATGGTTAATCTTTATACTCATATTGAGTACTAAAGCCAAATTTAAAAATACTTTTTTAACAACAAATGAAACTGTGAAAGGAGCTGTTGCAACCTGAAGTGATTCAGTGTAAGTTTTCCTTCTCTAGTCGCTGCTCTTATATTCTTTTTCTTTCCTTATCCAGTCCTCAACACTGAGTCCAGATAAACAGAGATAACCATAAAATGCACAAGTCAACTGAATACCAGATATCTGCATGCAGGGATAAATTAATGGAGTTACTTTGATTGTTTAAACAAATCATAAGGCTGAATTATAAAAATTATGTTTCTAGATGCAGAGTTCCTGAGCCGATGCAGTAATTTCCGCTACAGGATTATGTGTGCATGTTTGTGTCTCTGTGATAAAATTATGATTTTTGAACATATAATTATTTCATGTAAATTCACATAATTATGTCACCATGGGTTCTGATTTCACAAATTGTTGGGGTCCCCGGTTTACATGTGAAGAGATAATCATCTTATTTTACAGAATTATTTCCTGTCATGAGATCTGGGTGCACACGTGAGCTACGCTGGGAGGCTTCAACGCGCACACAAAGCAATGAAGCATTAAAAAACACAACTACACAGCAACTCCCACCGCCTTCTGTTCAAATCACACTCATTCATATCCCAGCATGCATCGACCTGCTCTCAGTTCCATCCTGCAACATCCCAAATGTGCAAAACAGCCATCATTGTGTGGGCATCCACAATTGTTTGTGGGGAAATATGTAGTTTAGTTAAGAAAAAAACTGGGAAGTAATTTGGGACAGAAAGGCACATAAAGAGGCTATTACATAAATCCTCCAGCACACACACTGTAAAAACACTTTGTTAAGGCAAGTTTAAAATGCACACATACTCCTGTACAAACACACAAAAACAAATGGAAATTCCTCTTTTATCTCATCCCACCAAGATATTATTTTTTCATGTGAGCTGATTAAAATGACCCAACATTGGGAAAATATAATGGAGCATTTGTTTTTCTTTTATAACGATTAGTTTGAGTCTGCCGTTAACAGGCGCACAGTCACCGATGCACAGGCAGATGTTTTGGTTCATTTAAGAGCAGGAAGAAGAGATTGTGCTCCCCCTCCCCAGCTGCTGACGTCTTCCAGGAGGAAAAAAGACAGAAGCAAGGGGCGGGCTTGTGGCTTTACGCTCCGGCTGGTAACGTTATTAAATGTTAATGCTCAAAGTACAATCCAACTGTATCAGAGAAACTGAGGAAGAAATTGAAAGGTATTTTCTTACCTGCTGCTCAGCTAAGTATTGTTTAAATCCTCATCTTATTGTCAAAGTATATGTATTGGAAGATGAGGTATGGAGATTTGGGCCTAAAATGGCTTATATTTGCCTCAATGCTGCATTCAGACTTCTCAGATTATCAGCATAGACTGAAATAATAATAAAAGAAATGGTAAGATTTTAAAAACATGAGACTTAAAGTGGATTTCAGCATCCTTACAAGCTCAACCTGCCCTTGATAGATTGCAGCGTCCCTTTAGGAAAAAATGGAAAAATCAATTCTTGACATAACTGTGGTATGATTTGGCTCAACAGCTGCAAAATAAACATCAGTCAGCTGACTATGAACTTTATCAAACATTTATAACGCTGAATTATGCAATGGTCTTCAGGGCATCTAGACATGCACTTGTACAAACCATGCAGTTACTTTTCACTTGAAAAATATTTGGATAATACAGTTACCAATAATATGCCACTTAACATAATGAGACATGCCACAGTTTAAATGATTATATCATGTCGATAAAATAATACAGACTCCCTTTTACCATCAACCATGATGAAAACTAAGTAATTCATTGTCTATAGTGTGCATAATTAGATTCAAAACCCCACAACAGGATTTTCACATTGTGGCAGCCCCCTAATGAAAGCTAATTTGGCATCCATCTTGCATCCTGTCTCTTGTCTGAGTTCACTTCAGCCAGTAAAGTCCGTCTGATGTTGGCTCTTGTTTTATCTCATACTATCCCTATTTTCCTAGCTTCTGCCAATTATGTCAGCCAATCAGCCATGGTGCACTTTAAAGGGTTAACCTTGAAGTTTCATTTATGATAATGGAAAAATCAGCTGGTCCTTATAACAAGGGAAATACAACCTCAGAAGGAAAACATCACATGGCACCATGTGATGTATTTGAACAAACGAAGACAAAAGCGAATTCAACCCAAGGTCAAATCGAGAAATGATCATAGAAACTCTACAGTTACCTCTACACGAATGTAACCGGTAGTTGGGTGTCCATTCAGGGCTACTATAGCCAGTAGTAGCTCCCCATTCTTCTGCTCAAGGCTCTGTTCATATAAGCCTCACCAAACAGCTGTTTTGGTCTGCTGGGACTTCTGTGTTGGCTTTAAAAACCCTAAATGGGTTTTTAACCCTAATTATGTTCATAAACTTCCTCCCACTAAAATATCTTCATGAAGTTACACACCTGAAGGATACTTTGTTATCCTTGCTTTTTTAGGCAGCTTGGTGACCAATTAATTGAACAGGTAGACTCGCAGAAAGCAGTTTTATTTATTTATTCATCAACTGTCGTTGTGTCCTTGGGCAATACACTTTACCCTCCTTGCATCCGGTGTTGGCATCACTGGTGTACTCAATTGTAAGTCGCTTTGGATAAAAGCATCTGCTAAGTATAGTGTAGTATAGTAGTTTTTACATTTAAATATTTTTCACTTAGTGTGGGAGTATGTGTACGTTTAGTTTTTATTTTGCATCAGACTCTAAACCAACATGTTGTCGAGATGGGATGGGACTGGGGTTAGAGAGGTACTGTAGGTGTGGGAGTGAGGAGAAAAAATTAAATGTAACCATTGTTGGAAGCATTGTACAGAGAAATGGATATAAATAAAAAAATAGAAAAATAAAACTGTATGGGTTTTAGATAGTCAGTCTATTAAAGGTTGCTGACTGCTGCTTTTTGTAAGCACAGTGAAGCCATATCGCCACTGCTGTTTTGTTCCATTATGTTGCTTATTGTGATTATTTCTATTTTAAGTTCCCTCAAGCGATAACCCTGTTTTGTTTTATATATACACAGCAGAAGTTTTACAAGGGTGCTATGGAGTTTGATTGCAGCTGCCTGGGCCTTGGAGAGTGGTGGTCAGGGCCTTACCTGTGCTTGCGAGTCCCCCATGTGGTTTGTATAAATTTGGATAATTTTTTTTGTTGTTGTTTGTTTTGGCACTTGTTCGTCGATTTTCATATTTTGTTGTGTTATGCTCACATTGGTTGAGCATAACACCAGCATAACACCTCCTTAATCCATCTTTTTGTTTGTCTGTCTAGTTTGATTTTATTAGATGGTTTGCCTGACCTGGCGGATCTGTCATGAAAAACAGCTGCTAAACGAGCTCCTAAAGGCTACAAATAGCCTAATAAGCAGCGCTGAAAGCAATTGAAAAATTCAGTCATGAAAATAAAATGGAAATGGGGGTTTATTTAATAAATCATTAATAAATCATAACGAGTTCCACAGTTGCACCAGAGAGGCAGAGGACAAGTTTGGCTTGTTGATACGCCGTCAGCTTCCTGAATAGCGCAAATTGATTTGACACATTTTTCTGTTTATTATAAGTTGTAGTTCACAGGCGTGTTAAACATGTTGAAGATGACCACATATCATTTTGTAGTGCACTTAAGCCTAGCGCTCATTCAACAAAAATTACGGCTACCCAAACCTCTCTCTGGCAAAACCACAGCGTGACCGACAGGTAAGCTAATCCCTCTTGACAGTTCAACCTGTCACTGACTGCGTCCATGTGACCCATGCGCCACATCACCACAATAACCAAATAAAACATTAAAACAACCGATCGATCAAGTGATCAAAACAATACATGCTCCCTACATGAGCAGCCAAAAAAATAAAGCAGCAACATGCTATGTTTATGATTTCCGAGAAGCTCTTTGTCTGCATTTATAGGCCTAAACAATCCGTTGCAGCACGTTATGCTTCCTCTGTTTACATGGACATAATGTCAGGTATGTGCGTGTTATGGTGACTTGATGCTGAGAAGGACAGATGCGGACCAGAAACACCTAAAGAAACTGAGCAAAGCGGCTTTAAAGTCAAGATGCAGGTTTGCAGCGAGGGGATCTGCAGCAACTTCCAGGGCACGGAAATCCGACAAATTAAATATTAAAATCAATTTCTGTCTGAGGGTCGTTTTTTTTAGTTTAACTTGGCAGTTGATAAACATTCTAATCTTAACTTCAAATCAAAAGTGCCAAAATAGCCTGATTTTATGTTTTAGTTTTTGATTTTTAAAGGAATAATGGAAAACAAGCTGATTATTTTTATTTTGAATTTCGATTTTGAATTGAATATTAAAAGAACAAATGATACACAGACCCTTTTACATCACCCCTTCCTGGTTATGTCTTATTCTAACAAATTTCTTTTTAAATATTGTTAATTTTAAATGAATAATTAATTCTGAGGGAATCCCTGTCTCACTCCTCATTCCTGTTTTCTCCTGCTGTTACAGATTGAGAGTTTCTATTTAAAGGATATTAATATTGACCTTGCCACAAGTTGGTCACACTCGGTTAACATGTTAAATACTGGAGTTAATGACAGTTTAATTAAAGAATGAGTCAACAAGTATTAGTAGGCAGGGTTGCAAGAGAAAGCCTCTTCCCTCTGAACAGAACGTGGCAGCACAGCTTTGGTTTGCACAGTTGCATCTGAACACAACACAAGACTGATGGAACATTGTTCTTTGGATGGATGAGACCAATGTGGAGATGTAAGGCCAAAGCTTTCTTTAAGAGAGCTGTACATAAATTAATGTAAAAAAAATGTTCAAAGAACTAAAGAATAGTGGGCCAAAATTCTTCCATTACAGAAACAGAAAATGATCAAATGTGAACCTAAAAGCTACAGAATCATCGGGTGTTCTTAGTTCGACCACAAACTCTCGGTTTGCTCGGTTTTTATTTAATAACTAATAAGACGGTGTAATTTGTCATGCTTCTGATGTTCTTTTATGTTATTTTAACATTTGATGAGGACCTCATTAGAAATGAGTTATTTTGGAGTCATCAGATCAAATTTTTATTTATAAAGCATTTTTATGCAGAAGCAACACAAAATGCTTCACGTCCTAAAAACTATTTGTTTATAATAAAAAAAATCAATATTCACACAGCAGAATATATAACAGAAATTTAAAAAACACACACCTCATTACAGTCACATGTTCACTCCCCCCCACCCCTCCACCCCCACCTCAATCTACACAGACATGAACTCCCATCCCTAGTTACTGTCTCTTGACTGAATGGATAAAAAAATAAAATAAATGATTTATTAGGAACCAATTTTTTTTCCATCTATTTATGCAGTTTGTCATTTTCTTCCAGTCTGTGTTTATATTTAGAAATTTGGTCAAGCATCAGCACACCTTGACTGAGGTCACAGCTACAAGTGCTGTGTACAATATGCAGATGGTGCCAGCCAACAGAGCAACATGATTACCTTCAGACGCAAGTCAGTACCATCACATGAAAAGCATGAAATGAATCTGATGAGATATCAGCAAACCAATTAACGTAGAACACATTCTGATTCACCACTGGTCAGTTATTTGATATGGTTCACAAACACTTATAACCACCATGACAGCACATTTCTAGACTGTTAAATATCATCCTGATTGTTAATCACCTACATCGGAGACTTCACTCCAGCTATGGGTTTGTTGAAATAGAAAGCTTTGGTTATTATTAAGCTGCTGACCTCCCTATCAGAACATCTCCTGTCTATACAAAACAGACAGCAAGTCTGAGTTGTGTTTGATGCTGAATGAAATCAACCAAGGCCCGAATTTCTTTTTTCAGAGGTAAAGATATAAGAGCAAAGGACAAATATGAGAACAATAAGAGAAGATGAGGTAAAATCGAAGTAAAATGTTGCACAGGGGAGAAAAAAAGACAAAAGAGGGAGTTCAAATGGGAAGATAAAGGCTGTTGAAGAAGACTGAAAGGAACTCTCTGGGCTAAAACTCTTGTCTCGTTCTGGCTAATGATTTCATATAAAGGTCAACATCTGACATATTTCTTCATAAAAATGTCAAATGCCAAACAACTGATGATTTTACTACCTACCTTAAAAGATCCAACAGCAGTGGTTAAGAAATGCCTCATGACAGCAGTTTTCAAACACCCTGCATGCTCACATTTGTTTTAATATAATAATGAAAAATATTTTCTGCTGGCAGACACAGAAATATCTGATCAATGATTTTTTTTTTTTGAGTGATGGAGATACAAACCACATCAGTGCAGGAAGTTACGGTGAACTGCTTGTCTGTGAGCCATTTTCACTGTCCGTCAGCTTTGCATCATGGGTTAAATCAATCAGACTTCTGAAGCATTGCATGACAAAATTAAACTATTTCAGGAACATTTCAATGAAATACCGAAAGATTACTGCAAAAATGTTGTTTGTGGAGTTTAGAAGTGAAGCTATAAAGGAAACATTTTTGAAAATTGTTTTAAAAACAGTTTGAAGTTTGAAGTTGTTGAAAGAGGTCAAAAAGCCGTTTTTGTATCCATGTTTGAACTTGAAGCCATCAAACAGACAGCTTTATTTGTACAACATTAATTAACAACAGTCACCTCAAAGCACTTTTAAAGATACAGTCCAACCAATTCAGTCCAATCCACTGTAATCCAATCATAATCTGTTTAAAACAAATCCTTTATAAGATGATAGATATCATAAAAACAGTAAACGGGACATATCAGATGTAAGTTTTGAACACAAAACTGATTTTATGATTTTTTTTTTAAACAGTTTTTGTGATTTTAATAGAGCTTTGATTGGGTGGCAATGCTTGGTAGAGGCTTTTAGCAGAGTTTCTCCTGGTCATTTTGGTATGCTAATACTGGTAATTCTCAGAGTGCACATTGATTACTGCATGCATCAGGATTAAACCAGATCCTCTGTATGCAATCCAAGTGCAACATTTGTGGGTCCATGTTTAGCTCACTGTCTTATAGAGAATTGCTGACGGTTCCTCAGCTCTGGTTTGAATTCTGGCTTGGCTCAGCATGTCTCCCCTGGTCTATAAAGGTGACCACACTCCAAATCTTTTTCTTTCTTTTTTTTGTACTGCAATAATCTGGATTTGGTAACTTCAGGTAACTTCTGAAATAAACTTCTGGTCAACCTTCAGTAAGAAGCATCAAACAGAGAGCTCAGACTAACAGTGTGATTTGCGTGCAACAGTATCACTGATTTCTGTTGAATGCTTGTGATGCTGTGATGTGTGTAAATAAGACCTACCGTAATTTGATTTTTTTATATTGCATATGTAACTATTATTCAATTGGTTTTAGACTCACTGAATAATCAATCTTACATATTCTGGGATGACACTTCATTCACACAACAGATAATTGTATAAATATCTTTTTTTTTTTTGTCTGAACAACATAAATCTGATTTTTCCAAATCAGACCTAGTCCGCTTTGTGTATTGTCCTAAATCAGATCCATATCTGATAGTTTCAGTAGTCTCAGTCTGTGTGATCATGTCACATTTAATCTTACTTTAACATCTCTGAATTGAGACAGACGTCGCAATCTGCACCAGAGGAGGTGATGAAATGTAAACAATGGACAAAACAACATTATATTATATCTTTGTCGGCTCTGATTGTAAAACAACTTCAAAACTAATACACATGCCGACACGTAGCATCATATTTACTTCCATAAACAGAGTGATGTGTGTGCAGTCACGTCTTTTTCTGCGCATGTGGGTTATTTTAGGGATGTAGAGTGTTCACACATAGAGTTTAATGGAAGTCATGTTTGAATTATAATGAGAACAACCATGCAAAAAAATTAAATAAGAAAAATAAAAAAATTAGATCTTTGTAAAATATTTGAATTTAACGTTTAGACCTGCAATGTGAAAGTAGCCTTACCATATATTTTAATGGGAGGGGGGCTGGATATTAGATTGGGGATTACTGGCTCAAAACAGGTTGAGAAGCACTGCGTAGCCTATACTGTAGTGTAAAATCTCTGCAGACAAGTAAATATGATCTTTTAGTGACTGTAAGAGTAGAAGCGTGCTTATCTGATGCGGTTAAACCTTCTCACAAACAGAGGACTGCAGCGTCAGGACATCATGGTTGACAGTTGGAAATCACAGTCCAAGCACACATTTTTGTCAGTGTGTGTCTGTGACTGAGCCAAATGCATTATGGATGTGTATCGTGAGGGTTTTGACTGTGTCAGTCTTGTACATGAACATGTTTTATGTGTTGCAGTGATTTGTGACGTGTGAGTCTGCATAACAAAAAGTTTGATGGCTGTCAAGCATGCACGAGAGTGTGCGTATCGGTGGCAAGAAGTGACAGATTAGAACGTGCGAGTGTGTAATGCAGGGTGATTCGACTATACTGCCCTGTGCTGTCGTGGTACTGATCATTCTGAGCCCTGACTTTCTCTGAACTATGCAAGCCCAGAAATCTCTACACAGACACGCTGTTACTGGGGAACGTCAATGCTTGTAAATATTCTCTGGATCATTTAATATTTTATCCTTGCAGCATCGTGACATTTATGAAGCTGTTCAGCTTCACTTTTCGCTTAATTAGAAACCCGTTAATTTGTTATTGTCACTGAACTCCATGTGTACTGTTAAATGACAAGTAACACAGTTCCTACTAAATATCATGTCCTTGTTAATTGGCCCATATTGCCTCCATTCATGGTGGAGTCATTCTCATAGAGTTATGGAGTAGTTCCTGTATTGCCCATCCATCCACTTTCCACCAATCATCCGGGCCCGGGTCAGCAGCCTGAGCAAAGAAGCTCAGACTTCCCTTTCCCTGATCACTTCAAGCTCCCCTGAAGGAATCCTCAGGTGTTCCCAGGCCAGCCAAGAGACACTGTCCCTCCAGCATGTTCTCTGTCTTTCCCAGGGCCTCCTTCTAGTGGGACATGCCCAGAAAACCTCTTCATGTCAAGGAGGCATCTTAACTGGATCCCTGAGCCACCTGATCTGGCTCTTCTTGATGCAGAGGAGCAGCAGATTTATACTGAGGTTCTTGCCCAATCTCTAAAGGAAAGCCTGGCCACCCTGTGGAGAAAAGGCATTCCAGCTGCTTGTTTTGCAATCTCTTTCTTTCGGTCACTACCCAAAGCTCATGACCATAGGTGAGGGTGGAAACATAGGTTGCCCAGTAAATCAAAAGCTTCCCCTTTCACCAAGACAGTGCGTTGCAGAGTCGCCTGTCGATCTCCTGCTCCATTCTTCCTTCACTCGCCAACAGAACTACATCATCTGCAAAAAACAGAGACCAAATCCTGAGGCCACAGAACCTCAGCTCTGCCTAGAAATTCTGTCCATGAAACAGAATTGGAGACAAACGGCAGTCTCGTCGGAGTTCAACCCTCACCAACAACAAGAAGAACAGACTGGAATGCTGGAATATAAATATTTGAGGTAGATATCCATTGACTTCTGAATTGCCCCTCTACAAGACTGGCAGATTTTCACACTGTGGCACCCCCTAATGAAGGCTGGCGTCCATCTTGCATTCCGTTTCTTTTCCAAGCGCTCTTCAGACAGTAAAAGTCAGTCTGATGTTGGCTCTTGTCACATGCTCTGTCATTATCACTCATTCTTTTCTCGTTTCCTCCAATAATGTTCACCATGGTGCGCGTTCAAAATGGCCAGTGTGTTGATATCCAGTGGCATGTGACACAGTGCCATAAAGCAAAACACAGCCGTCACGTGATGCTCCTGGCGAGGAAAAGAGTTGTGAAGTGTGGTTTGTTCGGCTCAGGAAGCTGCAGGGCAATGTCGGCTTCGGTAATGTGCATAATGAATGTCAGAGTGCCATCAAAACAAGGCAGAGTTTTAAGGTCAGAAAAGCCTGAAATATTGTGAATGAGTGATCAGGAACACTTCAAACAGCTGTTAAGTGAACACAGTTTGTTGCTGCATCCACAATTTAAAACTCTACTATGCAAAGAAGATCCAGAAACACTGCTGCCTTCTCTGGGAAGTATAGCTTCATGATAAAACCAAGTGACACCCGGCAGTCCAGACCTTTGCAGATCAGGTATCAATAAGTTGTGAATTACAGGCATTCTGTTATTCGCCGAACAGAAAAAGAAATAAAATATCAGAATACGTTCAAATGTTCAAGAAGAAAATGTTAAAATTTATAACTCTGCCTTTTCCTCCTGGGTTTTTCCACTTCTACTACTTTTGAATCCCTTAATTGTCATATCTGTGGTGTAGACCTAATATTTTAATAAAATAAATAACTTTTCTTCAGCTTTCCCCATCTCTCCATCTCTTTAAAACCACACACAAGCAGACAGAGCCAGATTGATTGACTCAGCTGGTGAGGAGACAGGCTGCCAATGAGAATAACTCAACACAGAGCCTCAACTCACACACTTTAAGGCATAACCCATATATGTTACCCCAATTACCTCGAACAGGGCGTTGTAGCAGAGCATGAACTTAACACAAAGAACTGAAGTTGATCTGAGATTGCAGTGAAGCCTGAATAAAGACTGCTTTAAAAGGAAAGGGAAAGAACAGATAGTACTTCTCTTTTCTGGAAGCTGTAGTCCTGAGTGTTGCTATGTTACAGCCTCACAGAAGGAAACATCACCGAAATCTGGATTGATATCTTTTAGTGGCTGCAGATGAAATGTATCACCACCCTCTTACCTTGGAAAACTAAATTTTTTACTCAGAAGTCTGCCTGATGTTCACAGTTATTCATGAGCATGCACCCCCACTCTCTTAGGGCGTGCCTGAACTCACCCGACAGTAGTTGAACTGTGCGTTTGAGAACCAAATCATCCTCAAGGCGTGACTGGATACTGAAGTTTAAGAGAACAACCCTGAGCAAATCTGTGTTTTCTATAAAAGTGGCGGGGAAGTGGAATTCCCTTTCCGCCGATATCAGAGGGTCTGGCAGCTTTGCACTGTTTAAAAAATAACTTAAACTTTGGCTGAAATATGTAACAATAATTGGGGATTAGCTCACTTATTTTGCACTATTGAATGACACTAAGGGCTTGATCTTTTTAAAGATGCTGCTATAACCAAAGTAAGGCCTTTCATAATTATCATTTATTCATTTTTTTATGTCCTGTAGAGTTTATATTTTTTACCCTGTGTTATTTAGATTAAATTGTTATGCTGCATTTATAGCATTTTATTGTCTTATCTGCATCCATTTTCATTTTTTAAACTGTCAACTATTTTATGTAATGTCCTGTTTTTCTATTCTGTATTTACTGTTGTTTACATGCCCAGGGACTGCAGATGCAAATTAATTTTTTTGTTAACTTTGGTATGATCATGTGATTGCCCAATGTCCCTGTCAAATAAACAATGAAATACATCTTTTTTTCCAATTTTTTTATTCATGAATTTCTTTATAGCTGGTCATGAATGGAATATTCTGAAAGACAAAAACTATAACAAAGTCTGTGTTCCTCTGTCAGGGCATTAAACCTGTAGGTCCTCAAGGATAGCAGGAAGATTACTGGGTGTTTGTTAAAATATGCTTTAAAAAGTTGCACAACGACTCATCAATCTAGACTCAAATTTGACTTGTGGAAATTTCGATTGATCTCTCTGGAGCCAGAAGTAACCAATATTTGAAGATAACTAGACAGTAAAACTTAAGAGGTTGAAAACTGCTCACACACTAGCAAGCAGATATAAACACACCGGACGTTTTGAATGTGCACCGTGGCTGATTCAGCAAAGAAACGCAGGAAGACATTATCAGAAGATAAATGTCATGTCTAGCATTGAGTGACTCCATCTATTTCATCTACAGTCTACATGACATCTGGTTCAACACTGACATGATGAGCTGGGATCATTTCAATCTTCAACTTTATGAAGTTTACATTTAAAATTGCATCGGCTTTCAGGACCATGGACAGCAAGCAGAGAGAGAGAGAGAGAGAATCATAGATATTATCATAGATAGATGACAAGTGACTGCACTGAAGTTCCCACAGCCATAAATGCACCATAGAAGAAGAAGTGCTGCTTTGTCAAGACATTAGTCTCACTGAAGGGAGCGTGTTAATGTTCGATTGGTTTAGTGAATAGTTCAATATGTTTTTATAACTACAGATTATTTGCACCTTGAAAAACAACGTCTTCACTGAAATTGAAACTTCCTTTAATCGATCAGCATTAAACATCCATGACAACATAAAAGGAGAACCAAAGCCTGGGCATTGATCTCTAATTCACTGCTTGCTCTTTAGCCTCCTACCCTAAAACACAACACATACCTTTAAAACATTTGACAGATCTGCTCAAACTTTTTGAAATTCTGGTCTTGTTTGCAGACATGAAAGACCGATCAAAGAGCTGAGTCAACCTTGCAGCCATGTTTTATGGAAACCCAGGGTCTTGTTCACAATCAGTTTGGTTCTTTTTCTCCCTTTTTTTTCATCTTGTTTGCTTCTTTATTTTTTTTTACAAATGTTTCCAGAAAGTGTACATACGCTGGTAACTATTATCTAACATCTGTAATACCCTCGAGGACTTTTTCCCTCCAAGATTAAAGGTTTAGTGCTGATATCATGCATCTCCTGGGCTGCTGTTTTACACCATGATCACAGAAAACAGAAGTCTCAGAAAAGATGCACTGTCACCTCAAAACTGCTGCACTTCTGGCATAAAAAAAAACCCCATAAAATTAAAAACAAACATCTGAAAACAATTTCCCAAGGTCTGAATGTGATGCATTAACTTTTCTTCATAAACTAGACTCCTTAAGTTTTGCAAAGATTTAATGTTTTACTCTTATAGCCTTGCAAACCTTGCAAAAGTCTCTCCCAAACCTCCAAACAGACAGATCCAAGACTCTGATCTATGATACCTCCAGGCACTTGAATTTAAATGCTAATGCTTTTAGTCCGAGCCGGCAGACTACAATCTTAACTGGCAGGCCAAGTGACTGCAATACCCGCTACAAGTTAAAGAGCTGCAGGAGAAATGCTTGGTGGAGAGCGGTGATGTGAAGCTACCGAGCTGAATTTTTCAGGCAGTTTTGTAGGCTGGGAAAGTCATTTGACTACAAAGGAGACCCCGTCAACAGAGAATCTGCTGCTTTTCAGAACTAACTGAGAAAATCAAGGCAGACAGGCTGGACAAGAAATGCTGTCAGTGAGCCAATATGGTCCTCTTCAGCAAGATATGTCCCCCAGCAGCATCATCTGGGGTTTATAATAACCTAAATAAAAAGGAATGACAAATTTGTGATGAGTGAATAAATGTAGTGAGATATTAACACAGTTATATAAATATTTATTGTGTAATATTTTTAGATTATTCATTTAGTGACCAATTTATATGTATTCTTTTAATCTAGTGGTTTGACATTAAGTTTGAATTTTCAATCATGTCACATTGCTACTGTCCACACCCGTCTTCTGTTTTGTTGTTTCTCCTGTTATATACTTGCTCCTCAAACATTGTCGTTGATAATTATTTGGGATGGGACTTTAAAGTGTTGATTACGTTTAATACGAAAGATTAAGACATTAAAAAAATTAAGGAATTTAGTCGCAGTTTGCATTCCCAACAACGTTAAACATTTGTCAAGGCACGATTTTCTGTTACACTGATTACACTGATGCACACATCAGAGCTAGGCTAACGCTGTGTTGCCAAATGAACAACTTTGGCGCTATATTTAGCGAGTTTTCAGACACCTCTAGCGACTCTATTTAAAAAATGCAAATATCAACAAATCTAGAGACTTTTTCTGGTGTTATTGGAGACCGACATGGAAGCACTATCAATATACTCTTCTCAATGAGTAGCGGGGGCTGCTGCAGGCCCCTCCCCCATCCAAAAGCACTCACATTAGGCTCAGCCCTGACACATTTGCAATGCAGGCAAAGTTATGCGATTAAAATGTGATTGAGATGAATTTATTACAAATCCTCTAATTAATTATATCGATTTTTTAATTGAGTCCCACCTCTAATAATTAACAATCCTTGACATATGAATTTTACATCTTTCTGTATTATTCTGTGAATTTCATATGCATGTTGGATGCACTTTCAACCTAACCCTGGCTCTCAGTGCAGGCAGGAAGACCATCTGCTGAATAAATGACTTCTCTGTTGTCGTATTGTTGCTTACAACACATCAGCTCTCTTGGCTTGGGAAACAAAACAATGGCATGCCACGTCTTATGTGTTTCTTGTCAATGCTATAAATAAATGCCGTCCAATTTAATCAGTTATTTACTTTTGAACCATCAATTTACTGCGAATAAAACATTGGAAGCTCACCAAATCACTCATTATCAAAGCGAGGTGCATTAAGAAGCTGTTTTATCTGTGTAGATTCGCCTTGAGTATTTCAAACACTGCCACATCTCAATTTATCCATTCACTTTATCTTCATTTATATGGCACTAATTCACAACAAAAAATCCATCTCAAGAGATAAAGAAAACCCAACTATTCTATCTGAGCAGGCACTTAGCAACCAAGCAGAAAACACACTTTTAAAAGAACAAAATCTCACATGGAGCCAGACTCAAATTCTACCATGACCAGTTGAAGCGAGAGACAGAGAAAATGAATGAAAAAAACAACAACAAACTAACAGTAAACACCGGACAGATCCGTCAAGCCATTACCTGCTCAGAAATCAACTATGGAGCACATAATGTGCTATGGTCTTAGCATTTTGTCATAAGGAGGCAAACTCCTTACAAATTTGGAGGCAGTTGAGTGCTTCTACCCTGCAACCCTTCTCCAACACACCTGAATCAAATGAATGGCTCGTTACCAGGCCTATGCAGAGCTGAATGGCATGCATGAAGGAATTTAGTTATTTGATTCAGGTGTGATGTGTTTGACAACGGATGCATCTAAAAGGTGCAGGATAGTCGCTCTCAAGGACCGGACTTGGGCACCCCTGGGGAATGTGTTTTTCTGTTTAAGCCACTGATCACTGACCACAGAGACATATAAAAGAGACCTAACTCAAGGGATGAACTTGAAGAAAGAAACTTAAGTATCCTTTTTACAAGAAGCCTGTCCATAAAAACACAATTTGTTCCCATTTCTTTAGTTGCATTTATGTGAAACATCAAAGATGACAGTTTCACAGAAACAAGGTTATTCGCAGGAAGCTATTAGCTGAAAACCTTAGCATATCTTAGCATAGTGTGCAGTTTGTGATTGAAATACTTGAGAAAATTGGACAAGTGGAGGATGATAAAGGACATGTCAGGCCTAAACAAAAGGGATCTGAAAAAGATATCCTGAAGAAATAGGAAAAAATCCAGCAACAAGATGCATCTGGACCTTCCACTGATCCATCTACTGTTGGCCGGACGCCTCATCGGAATTGGTCTCCATGGAAGGACGTCTGTGAAAGGGCCATTCTAAAGGGAGGTGAAACAGGGAGAAAAGGTTGAGGTATGCCACATGACACAAGAGAAGCAACATGTCAGGTGGAGCCTAGACCTCAGTATTATTGAAGCAGTGTGGGATCATCTGGACAGAAAACGGAACAAAAGGCAGCAACAGCTTTGGAAAGTCTTTCAAGAAGCCTGGAGAACTATTCTTAAAGACTTATTTCTTAAAGACTACTGCAGGAAATGACCAGCAAGCTTGTCTATGAATGAATGAATCCACTCAATTTTCAACCTTATTTAAATCCTAAATAAATCATATATATTCACGAATATATACATTTTCTCTTTTCAGTCTGTGTCAGTTCTCCGGGTTTTCTGTGAAATCTGAACCTAAACTATCTGCTGATATATTCTAAACCAGTGGAAGTCTGGCTGAGTTGAAAAGAAAAAAGTAAAGTTAGGCTTAGAAAAAAGCCTGAAATGATGCTTTGCAGTACTGATTGGCATGAGTGACTGGAAGAACTAATGCAGAGAGACATTCAGTCTGGATTTGTAGACTTCTCTGACTGTCTCAGCCATTATCGTCTTCTCCCCCCTTCTCCCCGGCTTTCTTTCGCTGTCTCTGTTCCTCACATTCTCAAAGAAAATCCCGTGTATCCAGGGTTTGGAGAGTAAAGACGTTGTCCTTTAAAATTTGTCTCTGTCATTTCTCCTTTTCTGTCCTGCCCGTAAAAGACATTATCTGTCTTCGTCTATCCTCTGCACTCCTGCCATTGACACCTCGACTTCCTTTCGTACTCCCAGACAAATACAATTAGTTCACTTGTTTTGCGTGCAGCATTACGCCGCCAATCCTTCTCTCATCAGTTGCTTCATAAAGCTTTTCTCCAAGACGTTTCAGCGGAAATGGAGGAAGAATTTGAGGATTCTGAAATGCAGCTGCTGAAGAAAACAAACTCAACAAGAAGCAAAGTAATAGAAAACCATGATGGCTCTTGAAATTCACATATTTGGGCTCAGTGTGAATTGATTTGAATGTGCCAGTCAAATAATATTTTCCATTTTGATTTATTTTCTCAGCTTCTGCGGATCGCTGTCACTCATTGTTTCCCATCTTATGAGCAAATGATAAGAGGAAAATATCGGAAAAGAAAGGAGTGGAGAGTCATGTGAAGGAGAGGAGGAAGTGGTGTGACGATATTAGAGGAGAGGAAGATAGATTACAGGAGAAAAGAGGAGAATTCTCCACCGGTGTCGAGTAGGTGGTTCCCGTTGAAAATGTGGGCTGCTTACTAATGACTGTTTTTATGTGTGTGTGTGTGTGTGTGTGTGTGTGTGTGTGTGTTTATGTTTGATGTGCTCCCCAGGCAATGCTAAGTAAGTTGGTGGAGTAACCGCCGCTGCTCCTGCTTCACATCATTTACAGTACGGAAACACACATGGTGGGAATCCTGGCTTTCGTTTAATAGCTTTGCTTCATTACGTCTGTATAAATATTTCTGCATTAAGCTGTTGACTGAGCACTACCTTTTAATGCTGCTCCGCCTGCAGCGTCACTTTTCCCCAAGTCTATGCGATTGTGCGTTCACATGCATGTATGTGCGCGTTTATCATACAATATGTGTTGTTTACAGGAACTGACAGAGACAAATGATGTTTCCACAATGCAATCAATATTATTTCACAATGTATAAAGTTATTTGGATTGTTTATTAACTGGATTATGTTTGGAAGACGTGTGTGTTTATTTAAACCTGCTGCAGCCAGATGTCAGCTGCTTTTTGCCAGGAAAGATTATTTTTAGTGCTGTATGTTCTAAGAGCTCACCTGTCAATCAAATACTCATTTTCATATTTTTTTCTGTTATTACATGAAATGATCATTGCTGCTACTGGAAATGTGACACGCATCACTCTGGGGGAGATATTTTCACGCTAAACATCCGTTTCATTATAAATGCTGGTAGCAGGCGTGGAAAGAAGATCTTCTCTGTAAAGAAGGTCACTACAGTAAAAGTCTTTTCACGTCCACCCGACTTCAGGATGCAACAAGACATGATGCCACCTTTGACAAATGTGGGTGTGGTGCTCTTGTGCCATTGAATAGGCATTGGGGTTTGAAGCCCTCAAAAAAGATGGGTGAAAGTATTGGGAATCACTTCATTTCAAAACCTACCAGATGCACAGTTGCCCTTTTTCCTGTGTGGACTTTTTGTATTGAATAAATGGAAGTGTGCATTCAGTGAAAAATGTCCTTTCTATGACTGAGGTGTGGTATATTTATTACTGTGAGCTTCTCCCATGTTCTTTCCAGGAAAAAAGAAAGACTTTTTCCATTGGTATATTTTTGCCACTGAGAAAATAATATATTTTTCTATGTTAATAATATCTGGACAAATAAGAAGAAAGTGAGGCACTTTGTATTCCTTGTAGTTGCAGAAGTTGAGAGAGGCCAGCAGTCACTGCACGGGACCGGCGAGCAGATCAGGCAGACTTATGCAGATCTTGACCCAGAGGGAGCAGAGTTGCTGAGGGAGAATGCAGATGCAGTGATCAAAATAAGTGTCTTTTGATGGCACTCGACAAAAGAGGGGCTTTAGCTCTTATTATGGAATAGGTGTGTGCATTGACCTGCTGACAGGATGAGGAGTAGACTAGGAGATCTTTTCCTCATGTTGGCAAGCATGTACCCAAAAAGAAAACACCAAGAGAGGCAAAAAGGTAACTGAACAGGTGTTTGGCAGCCGGAGAGAAACACACAAATACTGTGCTACAAACACTGCAAGATCAAGTGTGGTAACAGAGCAGGAGTCAGCATAGAGGATGCAGGCCAGGTGTGTAAATCAGCACCTGTTGTTGTACACTGAGATGCTTTCTGGTGGAGCTAGTTCAGCGTTTAAGGAGGTGGTTACACTGAACCTGGATGGGTATGGCACTTAGAAAACTAAGCGCAGAGTTAAAGTTAAGAGGGAAGGATGCAAAAAAAAATGACAAAAGGTAGATGTATCTTGGCTGTTTTATGCAAGACATAAAATACCAACTAAATCAGCAGGCATGCAGCAGCATTACATGTGCATGTGAATTAACTTCTATGCTTCTGTTCAGATGAAGGCCGGGTCCACGAGTTGTACATTTGTCAGCTTGAATGGATTATACATGTTCTATATTGTTGTTCCCACATATTTGATTGGTTCTGATGTTTATAAACAGTGCTTTCTAACAAACACTTTGGAGAATTTTTCTAACCAAATGCTACAAATAGTTTAATAAAAAAAGATCAATTTTACAATGAAAAAAGATAGATAGATAGATAGATAGATAGATAGATAGATAGATAGATAGATAGATAGATAGATAGATAGATAGATA